>ML252917.1:0-47027 GCA_005239495.1 Nicotiana undulata | reverse complement strand
AACATAAATGTCATATAGGTCGGGGAAAGCCCCCCCCCCCCCCCATACCAGTCAATATATATCCCACATATAGACCAAATAGGCAACTCCGAATGTCACAACCCTAAACTTAAGCTGGCAGTGATGGAGCCTATCATGATACTAGGCTAGCCAATCTACCGCGAAATAACTTAGATACTTTCCATTAAATTCAAAATTGTTCGATATTTCATAAATTTCAAGGATTTAACATTTGCAAAACCACAGACCGATAAAGCATTTAAAACAACGCCCCAAAACCTGGAGCCAACCGTCATGAGCATCTATGAAACGATAAATTGTAATACTATTTCGTTACTACAACTAGTTCTATGAATATTTAGTAAATGATAGGATAAGAATGGAAAGAGGGAATGTTGCGGACGCCAAACAGCTACCTCAAAATCCCGAACAAAGCTCCAAGAGAATGTGAAAACAGCTAGCGGTCAGACCCTACACCTGAATCTGCACACAATGTGCAGGGAGTACGCCAACTCAGTAGTAATGAAAGTAAATAATTTCTAAGGCTACGAAACACGTAAAAGCAGTCATCAATGCACAGTAAATGAAGTCCTTCTTTCAGAAAACACAGATACAATATCTTGTAACATTTACAAATCGCTTTCAGTAAAATATCCTTTGAAAATGTACCTTTTTCACAATTTCCATAGAAATCAAAATGGTTTAGTATATAAAAAGACAGAGTTCATAAAGTGTCTTTCATGTGAAAACATGTATCATAAACTGCCCATCGGGCGTATAATCACTCAGCATCAATCACTCAGCATGCCTCACAATCACTCGGTATCATCCCCTCGGGCTACCTCATAGTCACTCATGCCTCCCAATCTCTCATTACTCAAAACTCGGCACTTGCACTTAGTAGGTACCTGCGCTCACTGGGGGTGTTAAGACTCTGGAGGGGCTCCTACAACCCAAGCGCTAATATCAAGCCATCTCGTGGCATAATCACTCAGGCTCTCGGCCTCTCTCATATCATAAGATAGTGTAACATGTTGCGGCGCGCAGCCCGATCCCATAATATCCTCACAACATAGGTCATTGGCCTCACTCAGTTAGAAACCTCTCAAAAAGCCACTCGGGCTATCAGTAAAACGGGGTACTCGACCAGAAATATCATTTTCATATCACAAAATAATTTAAGTAAGACTGAGTTTCGAAATCAGTTAAACATGATATGACTGAGTGTAAATCATAAGTCAACACAGTGAGGAATAGCAGTAAAAAGCCCCCAAGGGGTCCAAACAGGTCGGCACAAGGCCCCAAACATGGCGTACAACCCAAAATATAGTAATAGTCTTAAAACATGATCTATCGTACAATTTAGAATCAAATACGCAACTTAATAGTTTCCACGGGATGAACCGAGTCACAATCCCCTAACAGTGCACGCCACACATTCGTCATCTAGCATGTACGCCACTCCCGAATAGTGATAAAATACAAAGTGTAGACGCGTAATTTTTGACCCTCCCAGAGATTTTTTTCATTTTAGCGTTTAATATTTAATTTAGGCCTAATATCGTCATTTTAGCTAGTTTTAACTCTTTTACTTTATTTTAAGTACAAAATTAAAAAAATACAAAAAATGAGTTTATTTTAATATTTAATTAATTAAGTTTTAATTAATATTTTTAGAATTATAAATTTTGTATCATTTTTAAAAGGAAGGGTGAGTTTTTGGGTTGTAAAGTCTATTTTTTGATTTTTGACTCAATTTCAAAAACTCATTCCCCTTAGCCCAATACCGACTAACCTAATCCTAAAACCTAGACTCATTCTTCAAATACACTACACCCATAAGAACGTGAGGGAGCAGCCCCAACACAGAGGAGGTACCCCATCCCCTTCCTCCTTTACTGCCACCGCAGTCCCCTCGCCGGAATCCGTCACGCCCCACCTCCCAAACCACCAGCTGCTCATCAACTCCAACCCTAAGCCTCCGCACACCCCTAACCTTGGAAACCTAACTCCCAACTCCACCCCTTTTCCAAACAGCAGCAAAAAATACAAACAACCACCCCACAGGCGCGCCACCCCCTCACTGCCGCCAAGACTCGCCGGAAAAGTATGGCCTCCATCCCCTGAACAAAAGACCAGTCAGTCGTTCCCCTTTCATCTTCCTCACTCTCACATCCCTACCTCTAAGGCTGCCGCCGCCTGACCACTCAAACGGCCACCCTTCGCCGCCAGCCATTCCACCTTTCTTCTTCCTCATTCTCCATCCCTCAACAACCAGCAACGGCACACACAGTCGAAAACAAGAAAAAAAGGGTAAGAAAACAAAAAACAGAGTACAAATCAGAAATGACGAAGTTTTCCGGCGCCGATTTCGATCCGGGTTCCTAGTCCGTAACTAGCTTGAGATTTCCGGGCAGATTCGCGATCCCGTTGAGGTTCCGACAAGGCATACGGTTCCCTGTTCATGTTTATCGTTTGCTCGGCCATTCGAGAATACTTGCAACTCTAAAGGTTCAATTTTATTTCAGGTTCTATATAAATGCTTGAATTCGTAATTCGCTGTTTGGTTGAAATTATTTTACATGTTTTGATTAGCATTTTACATGATTCTTATAGCATCTGAATATAGTTAGTTTGTTTCAATACAGTAAATATTTTGTTAATAGAGGAGTAAAATAAAGATAGTGCTTCTCATTCCCCATAAGTTAGTCCACGGGAAGTTCTTAATTTCCTCATTCTTCATCCGTATCAGTTAAATTATGTGTAGTAATAATTCGTTGTTTGCCTATTTTGTGTTGAAATTAAATATCATGATCTTATCAAATACAAATAACGAAATTGAGCTAGTATTCTGATATATACAATATTGGTTGTGATTCCATTGTTTCATGCCATTCTTCTTTTGTTCGTCTATAGGATGAAATTCTTATTAGAATATGCTAGTTATTTTTATATATGTGAGTTTAATAATAATTGTCATAGCTACGGGTACGGTTCCCGTGACGTAGTTGTGATGCTTAACTATTAAAATTCGGGTGTGCATTTCATGTGACCCGACTATAACTTCAAACAAACCTGTTGTGAATTGCGGGTGCGTTTCACGCGGCGCCATTCACAATGTGTATAAAACCGTAAGTCTAAGTTCGGGTGTGCATTTCATGTGACCCAGTTGTAACTTTGTTTAAATATGAAAAAATATGTCGTAAATCGCGGGTGCATTTTAGGTGACGCGGTTTGCAACGTATATTTCGTAAATAATTAAAAGCAGCTAAAAGGTTAAAAAGGCACAATAGGCTTTAAAACAGGTAATTAGTCAAATAATTAGGCCAATTAATAATAGTTAAGCGACCGTGCTGAAACCACGAAACTTGGGAATGCCTAACACCTTCTCCCGGGTTAACAGAATTCCTTACTCGGATTTCTGTGTTTAGCGGACTGTAAAACAGAGTCAAACTTCTTCGATTCGGGATTTTAAACCGGTGACTTGGGACACCATAAATTATTCCAAGTGGCGACTCTGAATTTCAAATAAAATAATCTCATTTCGATTGTCACCTAAACTGGAAAAACTCCCTTGTACCCTCCCGGGGTAGTAAAAAGGAGGTTTGACACAAAGTCCGGGGTTTCATAAATTATTCCAAGTGGCGACTCTGAATTTCAAATAAAATAATCTCATTTCGATTGTCACCTAAACTGGAAAAACTCCCTTGTACCCTCCCGGGGTAGTAAAAAGGAGGTTTGACACAAAGTCCGGGGTTTCATAAATTATTCCAAGTGGCGACTCTGAATTTCAAATAAAATAATCTCATTTCGATTGTCACCTAAACTGGAAAAACTCCCTTGTACCCTCCCGGGGTAGTAAAAAGGAGGTGTGACACAAAGTCCGGGGTTTCATACCCTCATGACAAGATTTACAGTCATTACTTATCTCAAACCGGCCCAAATACTAATCTGTGACACCTTTGTCCCTCGAATCGACCTCCAATTTCTCCGAATCTAACCAAAACTATTATTAATATCATCAATATATACCAAAGGAACAAAGCCCAATAAAAAATTATCAAATTTAACCAAAAATCCTGAAATTGGTCAAACCCGACCCCCGGGCCCACATCTCGGAATTCAATAAAAATCACATCACAAGAATCCCCTAAGTCTATACATATAAAATACGTCAAAATTCAACCACAAATGACCCCTCAATTCCTCAATTTTATGTCTCCAATTCCCAAGCCCTAAACCCCCAATTTTAGGCACTAATTTCCATTAATTTCACTTCTAATCAGTCAAATAACACCATAGAAATGAGTTTTAGGTTCAAAAATCTTACATCCACGAAGTTCCCTTGATTTCCCTCTTCAAATCGCTCCCAAAAGTCTCAAACTGTATGAAAACTTGATGAAATAAACCAAAATTCGTGAAGGTTGCTTTTATACATTCTGCCCATGAAAACAGCATCTGCGGCCCCTTTCTTCGCACCTGCGGTCCCAGGTGCGTACCTGCAAAAACTCATTAAATGACCAATTGTCGCACATGCGCTTCACCTACCGCACATGCGGCTTCGCAGGTGCAGTCAATCTCTTGCATCTGCGGTCCTCCTCCATCCTAACCAAATTCCGCACCTGCGATTCTTCCTCCGTTTCTGCGGTCTTGCACCTGTGGTCCCCTAACCGCATGTGCGGTTATGACAGAACCAGTAGCTTCAACTGCATTTTCCAACTTCCAAACTTTCCGATAGCTATCCGAACTCATACTGAGGCCCCTCAAACCTCAACCAAAAATACGAACAAGTCATAAATGATCACCCGTACTTAGTTGAACCCTCGAAAAACCCAAAATAACATCGAAACATCAAATCAACCCATGATTCAAGCCTAAGGATTTTCAAACTTCCGAAATTCACCCACGGTGCCGAAACTAACCAAACTTCGTACAAATGACCTGAAAATTTGCACACACATCTAAAATGACACTACGAACCTGTTCCAACTTCCGCATTTCCATTCCGACCCCGATAGCTAATTTTCCACTGCCGACCGGAAATTGCCAAAAACTCAATTTCGCCAATTCAAGACAAGTTCTACTCCGAACCTCAAAACCACATTCCGAACACACCCCTAAGACCCAAATCACCTAACGAAGCTATCTAAGCCCTAAAATCGACATTCCGAGGTTGTTTACCTACAAGTCAACTCCCAGATGACTTTTTCAACTATTAAGCCAACTTAAGAGACTAAGTGTCTCATTTCTCACCACGACCTCTTCGAACCTTAACCAACTGACCCAACACAACATAATTAGGCTAAGCAACACACGATAAAGCATAAACAGAGAAAAATGGGGCTAATCTGACGGAACGCCCTGCCGAGTCATTACATTCTCCCCCTCTTAAATAAATGTTCGTCCTCTAACGGGTCTAGAAACATATCCGGAGTCTCAAATAAGTCTCAAATAAGTGAGGATATCTGCTCCACATCTTTCGCTCGGTCTCCCAGGTGGCCTCCTCCACCGGCTGTCCTCTCCACTGCACCTTCACTGAAGTTATATCCTTAGACCTCAACCTTCTGACCTGACGACCCAAAGTAGCCACTGGCTCCACCTCATAAAACATATCACCCTCTAGCTGGACTGAGTTGAAGTCCAAGACATGGGGCAGGTCACCAACATACTTCCGGAGCATGGAAACATGAAATACCGAATGAACACTTGATATGCTGGGCGGCAAAGAAAGTCTATAAGCTGCCTCTCAAACCCTCTGAAGCACCTCAAAAGTCCCAATGAATCGGGGACTCAACTTGCCCCTCTTCTTGAACCGCATAACACCCTTCATGGGTGACACCTTCATCAACACCTTCTCCCCAACCATGAAAGACACATTCCGGTCTGCATAACTCTTCTGCATCGATTCTGCCGTGCGAAGCCGCTCCTGTATCAGCTTCACTTTATCCAACGCATCCTGAACCAAATCTGTGCCCAATAGCCTAGCCTCACCTGGATCAAACCAACCAACCAGAAATCTATACCTCCTACCATATAAAGCCTCGTACGAAACCAGCTAGATACTCGACTGATAACTATTATTATATGCAAACTCCGCGAGTGGCAAATATTGGTCCCATGAACCCCCAAAATCAATGACACAAGCACGCAACATGTCCTCCAGAATCTAAATAGTACGCTTTGACTGCCCATCGGTCTGAGGATGAAATGTTGTGCTCAACTCGACTTGAGTACCCAACTCTCTCTGCACGACCCTCCAAAACTGAGATGTGAACTGAGTACCTCTGTCAGAAATGATAAAAACTGGAACACCATGCAACCGGACAACCTCCCGGATATAAATCTCAGCTAACCGCTCCGAAGAATAGGTAGTACCAACAGGAATGTAGTGCGGGAACTTGGTCAGCCGATCCACAATAAAACGTATAGCATCAAACCTCCTCGATGTCTGTGGGAGACCCACTATGAAGTCCATGGTGATCCTCTCCCACTTCCACTCCGGAATATCCAACCTCTAATGCAATCCACCTGGTCTCTGGTGCTCATACTTGACCTCCTGGCAGTTGAGACACCGAGCTACAAACCCAACAATATCCTTCTTCATCCGCCTTCACCAATAATGTTGTCTCATATCCTGATACATCTTCGCGGTGCCCGGATGGATGGAATACTGCGAGCTATGGGCCTCTGCTATAATGAACTCTCGAATGCCATCCACATTAGGCACACATATCCGACCCTGCATCCTCATAACCCCATAATCACCAATAACCATATCCCTGACATCACCTCGCCGGACGCTATCCTGAAGAACGAGCAAGTGTGGGTCATCATACTGGCGCTTTCTAATCCGGTCATAAAGAGAAGACCTAGAGGCTACACAAGCCAATACCTGTCGGGGCTCTAATAGATCCAATCTCACTAATTGGCTCGCTAAAGCCCGAACATCAAGTGGTAATGGTCGCTCTACTACTGGAAGATATGCTAGACTTCCCATTCTCTCTATTCTACGACTCAAGGCATCGTCCACTACATTGGTCTTCCCTGGATGGTATAGAATAGTGATATCATAGTCCTTGAGAAGCTCCAACCATCTCCTATGACGCAAATTCAAATCCTTCTTCTTAAACAGATGCTGAAGTTTACGGTGATCAGTGAAAATCTCACAATGCACACCGTACAAATTATGACGCCAAATCTTCAAGGCGGGAACAATGGCTACTATCTCGAGATCATGTACGGGATAATTCTTCTCATGAGTCTTCAATTGGCATGAGGCGTAGGCAATCACCCTACCCTCCTGCATCAAAACACAATCAATGCCTATCCTCGAGGCATCACAATACACGGTATAAGAACCTGAAGCTGATGGAAATACTAACACTGGAGCTGAGGTCAAAGCAACCTTGAGCTTCTAAAAGCTCTCCTCACACTCGTCCGACCACCTGAATGGAGCTCTTTTCTGGGTCAATTTGGTCAAGCACTACTACAAAAAAGGCCTTTGGCGGCAATTATTTAGCGGCAATAAGGCAATGGTCGCTAATAAATTCTTTATGCTTAAATATTAGCGGCATATGACTATTAGCCGGTAAAGATATCCCTTTACCGGCAATAAAAAATAATAGCCACTAAAAATTACTAATTGAAATAAATCTCTTATTATTTTAACTATCCCTCCACAAGAAAAAGAGAAAATCTTTCCCTCTAATTTTTTTGATAACCTTTTATCCTTTCCCTCCATAATTAGAAAAATACACTAAAAACCTAAAATACTCCCCAGTTGAACGAAACACAATAAAACAATTGAATCTCTTTCTGAAAACACATAAACTCGCTGCTGCGTCTAACGGTAGTGCGATTCATACAGTGTCAACGACAACCCATCACGTAAATTCTCGTTCTCTTTGCTTTTCAATGGATTTACAGTAGAATCGATTTACAGTATAATCGATTTCCCTCTTGAATCGACTTTGCTGCCAAAAAATCTAACTCACTGCTACGTCAATGGCGATGCTATATACAGTGTGTCAACGACAGTGCGAGTGCGGCAATGGCAGCCCATCCTTTTACCAGGTAAATTATCTTCTCTTCGATTTACAATCGACTTACAGTAGAATCGATTACAGTAAATTAACTTCTCTTCTTCCAATCGATTTACAATAGATTTTGTATTGATGCTGGTCGATTGATTTAGATTAAATCAGTTCCTAACTCGATGTTGCGTCAATAGCCTGCCGTAGTGCTCGTCCATCTTCTTCCCCTGTTAACTTCTCTTTCCCCCTGTTAAATCAGTCGCTAGCAACCCATCTGCCTATATTATGTTATTATCATTTGTCTTTTACAAAAATTGGTCATAGATATGTTTTGTTATAGTAATTGTTATTAGGTTAAACATAGTTGCCTCATGTGTAGATGGAACTCTCAACTACATGGTTGAGTTGAACATATTTGGTACAACACATTTCCTTTCTTAAATTTCCTTGATGTTATTGCTGACTTTGTAAATCTCCTATGAGAAGTTGTTTATTGCTACTTCCTGACCACAATGGGTTGCTTAAGGTTAATAATGTTATGAGAATGGTTCTGTTAAGCTTCTCTAAGAATCACATGTTTGAATTTGTAACCTATAGTCATACCAAGAGCCTGTTATGTTTGATAATATCTATAGTGTTTGCTAATCATGACAATCTGTCTGAATCCTTGTAGATTTATTAAGTAGTATTATCAATTTGTGCATATGCTAATTGTAAAGCCCGAGTTAACTAATCTGTTGTCAGAGGCATTTGTGTTGCTGGATATCAGAACCGTGTGTTCTTAATCTTTCCTTTGAATGTGTTCGTAAGTTTTTAGATCTTTAACATTAATATTATAGTGTTTCCCTCCCATATGTGTTTTAAGTCTGAATTTTAGACTTATATATGTGTATTACTTAACATAATTCAGTAATATTAAAGTAATTTGTATAACTAAGAATGAACTATGCGGCAAAAATCCTTATCTAGTTATCATGCCTTAAAGAAAACCAGCTATTGAAAATCATCCCTCTCAGAAAGAAGGCAAGCACTAATAGAGTTCTTCAACAATGATTTATCATTTTAACTACACAAACTGCAAATGAGAAGTAGATTGTGTATGAAAGACGCTAAGGCATCAGATTGACCTCTGTATCCACGATACCTTAATTCACTCGATATGTTTCATAACCATCACTTAGCAAACATATGATACCTTAACTCACATCCTTGATTGTTTATACATAGGAACACTGAAATAAAGTAAACATATGATCATCACAGAGTTCATAACATACTCTGTGATGATATTACAAATGACAATACTAAGAAAGTGATAAAATACAATGGAGTAGGAATTATAATCTTGTCCCTTCCTGTCCATACTTGTAGCTTCTTCAATTTGTACTTCTTTTTCATCTTCATCACACCTCTTCAACAATTCTTCAAAATTCATGACTTCTTTTTTGAACGGTTGGATCTCGTAGATGTGGTTGGGACAACTTGTTTTTGCTTGGCAACTCTCATAGGAAGTTGCCTAATATTTGATTCCTCATTCACCGGGCCATCCCAACTCTTCTTCCTTGTGTGTGTCTTTTTGCTTTGTCCGCTGTGCATTGGTGATAAATCACCTTTCCTTGCTTCCTCTGCTCGACATTTACTTATAAGTTCATCTTCCTATCACTCTTCATATATATCTCTTCCCATTTTCACTGTATTGAACATGTCCTGCTCCAAACCTTGCGCCATCAAGTCCTTAGTATCATGAACATTCGCCAAGGTTTTTTTGTTTTGCTATGTCTTTCACCTTGTTTCATGTTTTACTCACCTGTCCAATGCTCAAAGCAGTTTAATTTAACAAAATTTCAGGTTTAGAACTTACCATCTCCTCTAGAAGTTTTCTTTCCTCTTCACTGATAGTTGGGACTCTAGTAATCTGATGTTGTTGCATATCTCCTGTATTGGTTACATTAATTAGCTGCTGTCCATGACTTGCTACTGTTACTGCATATTGATCAGTCCCACAAATATCAGCTGAATTGGAAGTTAAAATATGATGCTGCCCATTCGACATTGCTCCAGTCTTGTTTGCAACCTGCAACTGTCCAATCGACTTTGCTCCAGGATTGCTTGCATTCACCTGCTGCTCAGTTTGTGCTTTCAACTGCTGTTGCTGTTGTCCAGGTAGATTTAAAGCTGGAGGACTAGTAGTTACACTGCTCGACAAGAGCTGTTGCTGCCCAGAGTGATTTGCTTGATGCAAAGTTGTTCCAGTTGTCTTATGTTGCTGCCTAATCTTAGGTATAAAATCAGGAGCTTTAGCATTGAGCTTGCTTCCTTATCCTACTTTAGAATAACTTTCATTATTTGGACAGGATGGAGAACCTACTGATAAAATCTCCTCATCACCACTACATCTCTCACCTTCATCAGTAGAATCCTCCGCACAATCAGCTCCCCATTCTTCTTCATCCTCATACTCTGGTTGGTCAGCCCATAAATTAGATTTGATTGCCATTGCTCTAACATTTGCTTTAATAATCTCATTGTTGTTTCCTGTGGACATCACCATCTGTCCAAGATCTCCACCATGTTCACCACACGATTCCATAGATTGCGTAGGAACTTCAAACACGGATTTGTTCAAAGTCACGATTGGTTGTTTAAGCATATTGGTGTGCGTTGCCATTGCTGCTTGGGCCTCTTTAATAATCTGTTCATTATGTGGGTTAGAGAATTGCAAGATTGGGGTTGTAGAGCTATGTGCCAATTGTCCAGTTATCTCATTCACCACATTATTCATCGAATCATTTGTTTCAACACCAAACTTCGTAACCAAATCATCACTGCCTTGACAACCTTTTTCATTAGTAGAGCATGGAACAAGTTGCTTGTTCATCACATCTTCATTTAAACTTATTGCATTAATTCCACCACCCTCATCAGTTGCAAGAATGCTGAAAGCATTTGAACTGGGCACACAACCAATGTCTTTTCGTCGAACATTTCGATTTTCCAGCCTTGGTGATACACCTTTTTTCGTAGGTGATTTCTTCGATGTAATCACGTTCCAGACCCCATCTTTTTTTTGTGCTTTATTACCTTTAACATCATCATCAGCATTATCAATTTGGTCCTCCACAGATATGCCCTTTTCTCCAGTCTTTTTACTCATAACAATCTGATCCTCAACATCATGTACATGAGTATTTGTGCATTTGTGAGCTGTATATTTTCAGCTAGTCCTTGCTCTTGTTTTTCCCCTATATTGGTAGCCTTCTCTCCTATAGTAATTCCAGCCTCTAATGCCACAACACCTTCATATGGTTGCCTTAACTTTACTCGATCACCTGCTATAACACCTTCAATAGCGTTACCAGTTTGAACATGTCCCTCAGGTCGATCAAAGGCAATCATTGAAGCTGCTTCATTTAAAAATCCAGTTTCTGCTTTAGCAATAGCCAAATCATCATATGCGTCCAACTTTGAACCTTCAGCAGTCCCACGATCAACAGTAGGTTTAGCCAAAGTCCCCTGCTCACTTTCAGCTTGAACACTTGTATGTTTAGCTTCTACATTGCCAGCCTTAGAATCTATAGCAAACCTTCGATCACCAGTTGCTAAAATACGACGAAATTCGAGTTGGCCGATATTACACCTACCTTTAATGTCAAACTGGGCTGGAATAATCTACCTTAACTCCTACAAGTCAGATTTTCCATATGATAACTTAAGAATAACAGCTTGATGTAAGCCTTCTTCTATAGTGAATGCATTAACTTTTTCAATGGTGAATTCCACCGTAGGTTCACCATGTTCAAACGTTACAGGACATAACTCCAACTTTGACGATTTTCTTTTTATGAGTCGTGACAGTGATGGAATTTTGAAGATGTTTTTTTCGCATTATATTTTATCTTCTGATACAATTATTTTATAATTTCAGGTCATACAGTTTGATGCTCGATAATTCAGCAGGTGGAAGATTTCATAATGATGAAAAGTTGCGAAAATTGTTTGAAGACCATCATTCGTCTAGATTAGTTATATAATGACATTAGCTATTTAGTTCAAACAATATAAGTTTAGTTATTGTGACATCAATATTTTTTATTAGTACTTCCTTTAATTTGTTAAGATTTAATGAGATATATTATGTTTTTTTAATTAATATTAATATATTTTCTTATTTGGGTCATATTTTGGATAAATGCAGTAACTATTATTAATGGTGGCTACAATATTGCTATTAGTGCTTGTGACTTTTAGCGCTTGTTTAGGTAGATATACCAGCTATATAAATGGACGATAAATGGGCAAATTAAGATGTTTTACAAGGGATATTGCAGCTATTATAATTGCTGTAAAATAATTGCCGTTAAAAATATTGACTTTTAGCGAAAATTTAGTTAAACATAATAGCCACTAAAATGGCAAACTAAGATGTTTTCAGAAGGGATACTATGACCATTTTAATTGCCACAAAATAATTGTCGTTAAAGATACGAACATTTAGCGGCAATTATTTTGTATTTAGAGGCTATAAAAATAGTTGCTAAAGGAGTATAACTAGCCATTATGGATTGGATTTAGTAGCCATAATAATTGCCGCAAATAATTGCCGTTAATGATGTGAACTTTTAGCGGACAATATTTTGAATTTAGCAGCTATAAAAAATGGTTGCTAAAGCAGTATAATTAGCCGTTATGGATTAGATTTAGTAGCCATTATAATTGCCGCAAACAATTGCCGTTAAAGATAATAATCTTTAGCGGCAATAAACCATACCTTTTACCAGTTTTTGTGACAATAGCCGCTATAGGCTTTAGCGACCCCAACATCAGCGGCTAAACACCAATGGCCGATAAAAGATATAGCGGCTATTGTTATTGCCGCTAAAACCGTTTTGTATTGCCGCTAAACACCCTTTTTGTTGTAGTGAAGGGCGAAGCAATATAAGAAAACCCTTCCATAAAGCGTCGGTAATACCCGCCAAACCAAGGAAGCTCCTAATCTCTGTAGCTAAGAACGGTCTGGGCCAACTTTGCACTGCCTCTATCGTCTTAGGATCAATCTGAATACCCTCACTAGACACCACGTGCCCCAAGAAAGCTACGGAGCCAAGCCAAAACTCACACTTGGAGAACATTGCATAAAGCTTCTCCTCCCTCAGTCTCTGCAATACAACTCTCAAATGCTGAGCATGCTCCTCTTGGCTACGAGAATGTACTAGGATGTCATCAATGAACACAATAACAAAGGAATCCAAATATGGCTGAAACGATGTTCCTCAAATGCATGAATGCTGTTGGGGCATTGGTTAGCCCAAAAGACATCACCATAAACTCGTAATGACCATAAAGACTCCTGAAAGTTGTCTTGGGAATATCAGAATCCCGAATCTTCAGCTGATGATACCCGGATCTCAAGTCGATCTTAGAGAACACTCTGGCTCCCTGAAGCTGGTCAAACAAATCATCAATGCGAGGCAAAGGATACTTATTTTTTACTGTAACCTTGTTCAACTGCATGTAGTAAATACACATTCTCATGGAACCATCCTTCTTTACGAACAACACCGGTGCACCCCAAGGTGACACACTAGGCCGAATGAACCCTTTATCTAGGAGTTCCTGAAGCTGCTCTTTCAATTCCTTCAACTCCATTGGTGCCATATGGTACGGTGGAATAGAAATAGGCGAGTTCCCGGCACCAACTCAATACCAAAATCAATATCCCTGTAGGGCGGCATGCCCGGAAGGTCTACAGGAAACACGTCCAGAAAATCACGGACCACGGGGACAGAATCAATAGCGGGAGCCTCAACACTGACATCCCTCACAAAAGCCAAATACGATAAACAACCTTTTTCTACCATACGTTGGGCCTTCAGGTATGAAATCACCCGACTGGGAACATACTCAATAGAACCTCTCCACTCGACTCTCGGAAATCTTGGGATCGCTAAGGTCACGGTCTTAGCGTGACAATAAAGAATAGCATGACACAGAGATAACCAATCCATGCCCAATATCACATCAAAATCAACCATGCTAAGCAATAATAGGTGCACTTGGGTCTCCAGACCCCCAATAGATATCACACATGACCGATACACACGGTCCACAATAATAGTATCGCCCACCGGGGTCAACACATGAACATATGTAACTAAAGACTCACGGGGCATATCCAGAAAATAAGCAAAGTATGATGAGACATAAGAATACGTGGAACCAGGATCAAATAAGATCGAAGCATCTCGGTGACAGACGGAGACAATACATGTAATCACTGCATCTAAGGCCATAGCATCTGGTCTGGCTGGAAGTGCATAAAAACGAGCCTGACCTCCACCTGATTGACCTCCCCCTCTAAGGCGGCCTCTTGCTGTTTGACCCCCACCCCTAGTTGCTTGGGTGGGTGGTGAAGTAACTGGATCTGAAGTCGAGGGATGACTCTTCTGCTGAGATGACCCACCCTGACGACGAGGACACTACCTCCACACATGCCCATACTCTCCACACTCAAAACAACTCCTTGGAGCTGAAGATGGGGACTGAAGGGAACCCCTAGCACCAGGATAACCACTAGAAGAATCATGCATAGAGGAACCCTAAACTGATGGTGCTCGAGATGAACTCTGGGCTGGAAGAGCACTGAATGAAGTACGACCCGGATGAGAACTGCGGGGACCCTGCCCCGAGGATGCACCACTATAAGCTGGGCGAACGAACTGAGGAGGCCTAAATGAGCGGCCTCTACTCTGCTGAAACTTTCCTCTGGAAGGAGAACTGTTAAAACTACCAGATCCTCGAGGCCTCTTGGCATCCCTCTCATCCCGCTCCTGACGTCGAACTGCCTCAATATCCTAGGCAAGATCCATAACCTGCTCTAAAGTGGCACCCGATACCCTCTCTCTAGTAATCAGAATACGAAGCTGGTAAGTGAGGCCATCAACGAATCTCCTGATCCTCTCTCTCTTAGTAAGGACTAACTCTGAAGCATGACGAGCTAGCTCTGAGAACCTCATATCATATTGTGACACTGTCAACTCACTCTGATGCAGCTGCTCAAACGGTTTGTGCAGCTCCTCTTTGTGAGACTGGGGAACATACTTCTCTAAAAAGAGAGTGGAAAACTGCTGCCAAGTAAAGGGCGCTGCACCAACAGGCCTACGCCTCTCATAAGATCCCCACCAAGTAAATGCAGCTCCTGAGAACTGGAAAGTAGTAAACGAGACCCCACTGGTCTCAAGTATTCCTGTAGTGCGAAGAATCCTCTGACACTTGTCTAAGAAACCGTGGGCATTCTCGCCCTCAACACCACTGAATGTCGGAGGCTGAAGTCTACCAAATCTCTCCAACCTACGCTGCTCGTCATCTGGCATGACTAGAATAACATAATCCTGGACAGGTGCAACCGGCTGGGGTGGAGCTGCCCCCGGTGTCTAAAGCCCCTGAACGACCTGCTCAGGTATCCAGGGAAGCTGGAGTCTGACTGCCTCCCCCAGCCTAAGAAGGCGGCAATAGTAGAAACAGCGATTTCCTGTGCAAGACTGGTGCACACCGTTAGAATCTGAGTTAGGGTCTCCGTAAGGCCCGGAATCACAATAGGCATTGTCGGCGCCTAAGCCTGTCCCGCTGAAACATATGCGACAGGGACCTAATCCTGAACAATAGGTGGGTCTACAGGTACTGCCCCGGTTGCTGCGCGGACTGTACCCCTACCTCTACCATGGCCTCGACCTCTCGCTGGTCTAGCTGGTGTCTGGTCCCCCTGATTGGTAGCACGTGACCTCACCATCTGTGAGAGAATGAAACAATAGAAGTTTAGTTTGTAGAATCAACAGATTCGCAAGACAGAATTCAAGAATGTGAGATTCTTCTTAAGGGTTCTGCAGCCTCTCGAAGATAAGTACAAACGTCTCTTTACTGATCCGCAAGACTACTAAACCTGCTCATGACCGGTGAGTCCTATGTAATCTAATCTCTAATATCAACTTGTCACGACCCTAAACCTAAGTGTGCCGTGATGGAGCCTATCATGATACTAAGCTAGCCAATCTACCGCGAAATAACATAAATACTTTCCATTAAATTCAAAACTGTTTGATATTTCATAAATGTTAGGGATTTAACATTTGCAAAACCACAAAGATAGATAAAGCATTTAAAACACCACCCCAAAACCTGGAGTCATCCGTCATGAGCATCTATAAAACGATACAATGTAATATTATTTCGTTACTACAACTAGTTCTAGGAATAGTTAGTAAATGACAGGATAAGAAAGGAAAGAAAGCATGATGCGGACGCCAAACAGCTACCTCAAAATGCCGAACAAAGCTCCAAGAGAATGTGAAAACAGCTAGCGCTCAGACCCAACACCTGAATCTGCACACAAAGTGCAGGGAGTAATGTGAGTACGCCAACTCAGTAGTAATGAAAGTAAATAATGTCTGAGGCTACGAAACACGTAAAAACAATCATCAATGCACAGTAAATGAAGTCCTTCTTTCAGAAAACATAGATACAATATCTTGTAACATTTACAAATCGCTTTCACTAAAATATCCTTTGAAAATGTACCATTTTCACATTTTCCATAGAAATCAAAATGGTTTAGTATATGAAAAGACAGAGTTCACAAATAGTCTTTCAGGTGAAAACATGTATCATAAAATGCCCATCGGGCGTATAATCACTCAGCATCAATCACTCAGCATGCCTTACAATCACTCGGTATCAGCCCCTCGGGCTACCTCATAATCACTCATGCCTCCCAATCTCTAATTACTCAGCACTCGGCACTTGCACTCAACAGGTACCTGCGCTCACTGGGGGTGTTAAGACTCTGAAGCGGCTCCTACAGCCCAAGCGCTAATATCAAGCCATCTCGTGGCATAATCACTCAGGCTCTCGGCCTCTCTCATATCATAAGATAGTGTAACATGTTGCGGCGCGCAGACCGATCCCATAATATCCTCACAACATAGGCCATCGGCCTCACTCAGTTAGAAACCTCTCAAAAAGCCACTCGGGCTATCATTAAAACGGGGTACTCGACTAGAAATATCATTTTCATATCACAAAATAATGTAAATAAGACTGAGTTTCGAAATCAGTTAAACATGATATGACTGAGTGTAAATCATAAGTCAACACAGTGAGGAATAGTAGTAAAAAGCCCCCAAGGGGTCCAAACAGGTCGGCACAAGGCTCCAAACATGGTGTACAACCCAAAATATAGTAAATCTTAAAACATGATCTATCGTACAATTTAGAATCAAATACGCAACTTAATAGTTGCCACGGGACGGACCGAGTCACAATCCCCTAACAGTGCACGCCACACACTCGTCATCTTGCATATGCGCCACTCCGAAATAGTGATAAAATACAAAGTCCGAGGTTTCATACCCTCAGGACAAGATTTACAGTTATTACTTACCTCAAACCGGCCCAAATACTAATCCGCGACACATTTTCCCCGCGGATCGACCTCCAATTGCTCTGAATCTAACCAAAACCAGATTAATATCATCAATATATGCCAAATGAACAAAGCCCAATTAAAAATTATCAAATTTAACCAAAAATTCCGAAATTGGTCAAACTCAACGCCCACATCTCGAAATTCGATAAAAATCACATCACAAGAATCCTCATCCTCCCCTGAGTCTATAAATATAAAATACATCAAAATCCAACCACAAATGACCCCTCAATTCCTCATTTTTAAGTCTCCAATTCCCAAGCCCTAAACCTCCAATTTTAGGCACTACTTTCCATAAATTTCACTTCTAATAAGTCAAATAACACCATAGAAACGAGTTTTAGGCACAAAAATCTTACCTCCACGAAGCTCCCTTGATTTACCTCTTCAAATCGCTCCCAAAAGTGTCAACCCATATGAAAACTTGGATGAAATATGCCAAAATTCGCGAAGGTTGCTTTTTATACATTGTGCCCAGGAAAATCGCATCTACAGCCCCTTTCTTTTCAGCTTCGGACCCGCACCTGCGAAAACTCATTAAATGACTAAATCTTGCACCTGCGCTTCACCTACCGCACCTGCGGCTTTGCAGGTGCGGTCAATCTCATGCATCTACGGTCCTCCTCTAGCCGAGCCAAATTCTGCACCTGCGATTCTTCCTCCGCTTCTGCTATCTCGCACCTGCTCCCCTAACCGCAGATGCGGATATGACAGAACCATCAGCTTCAGCTGCATTTTCCAAATTCCAAACTTTCCGATAGCTATCCGAACTCATCCCGAGGCCCCCAGGACCTCAACCAAAATACAAACAAGTCATAAATGATCACCCGGACTTAGGTCTAACCCTCGGAACACCCAAAATAACATCGAAACATCAAATTAACCAATGATTCAAGCCTAAGAATTTTCAAACTTCTGAAATTCACCCACGGTGCCGAAACTAACCAAACCTCGTCCGAATGACCTGAAAATTTGCACACACATCCAAACTGACACTACGAACCTGTTCCAACTTCCGAAATTCCATTCCGACCCCGATAGCTAATTTTCCACGGCCGACCGGAAATTGCCAAAAACTCAATTTTGCCAATTCAAGCCTAATTCTACTCCAGACCTCAAAAACACATTCCGAACACACCCCTAAGACCCAAATCACCTAAAAAAGCTATATGAGCCCTAAAATCCACATTCTGAAGTCGTTTACCTACAATTCAACTCCCAGATGACTTTTCCCACTATTAAGCCAACTTAAGAGACTGAGTGTCTCATTTCTCACCACGACCACTCTGAACCCGAACCAACCCAACATAATTAGGCTAAGCAACACATGATAAAGCACAAATAGGGAAAATGGGGCTAATCTCACGGAACAACTGGCCAGGTCGTTACACCGGAGCTAGTGGAGTGCAGCAACACCTTCCGCTGAGCTGATAACCTACTAAGAGTACTTTCAACCTGTCTATCGGCAGTTGCGGGCATGAAATGCAGCATTCCCGGGAAAAAAAGGACGTTAGTATGAATAAAGTATTGAGTATGTAAGGCCGAAAAGCATAAATAAGAATAGTAATGTAAAGAGAGATATATGAGATACAACCTGTAGCATCTTAGTGCCTCTAAGAGATAGTGACATGAAATGCGTGATACATATATATACACAATAGTTTAAAAACATCCACCTTTGTGGGCATCATCATCATCATATCATACCCGGCCTCAAAGAGGACTCGGTAAAAATGTACCCGGCCACGTGGAGCTCGCTAAACCCAACTGATCAGTGATTGCACAATAGGTGTCATACCCGGCCGACTATAGCGCGACTCGACAGAGTAAAACAAATATTATATATAATGCATGTTGGACTCATGGAATCACGCTCTAAACCTTTTGGAGTAACATAAGGTAGTTGCACCTTCTATTAACACTATGGACATCATACCATGAATATAAACTTCACTAGGACTCAAGGATCATACATACTTTATTAGAATAACTTTGTAAGGAAAGAACAACATGGACCACCTTAGTTGCTAGGAATACATTCATTATGAAATAGCGTATCGTTTACGTTCGTTTCACTTTAGATCATGCCAAAAGAATGAAGGAAGAGCCTTAACATACCTTAACCAAGTTGAGTCCTTAATACCTTCCAAGCAACTCTTCAAACAAGTAAACTAAATCTATCATAGCATAAGGATATTCTAAATCAGTGTTAAGCAAAAGCTAAATCTGTAACTTAAGCTAGTAGCTCGTTTACGTAAATTCAGGCAGCATCTTGTAACGACTCGGTCGGTCATTTTGAGAGTTAGCGCCATGATCCCCTAATAACAGCTTCTCCCATGTCTATTTCTGCTTTTGGGACTTGTCGGAACATTTAGTTGTGAATTTTGGAGAGTTTTTGGACACATAGTCCTTATATGTGAGTTTAAGCTTTAGAAATCGGGCCGTAGTTTGAACTGGGTGAAGATGGGTCCGGAATGGAATTTTGTCGACTCTGTCAGCTCCGTTGGGTGATTTTGGGGTTAGGAGTGTATTCGTAATGTGTTTTCAAGGTCAGTAGTAGATTTAGGCTTGAATTGGCGAAAGTCAGAATTTCGGCGATTTCGGCCGATAGGTGAAATTTTGATATCGGACTCGGAATGGGATTTTGGAAGTGGCAGAAGGTCTGTAGTGTCATTTATGACATGTGTGTAAAATTTGAGGTCATTCGGACTAGATTTGATATGTTTCAGCATCAGTTGTGGAATTTGGAAATTTCATAAGTTCTTAGGCTTGAATCCATGCATAATTGATGATTTTGATGTTATGTGATGTGTTTTGAATGCTCTACTAAGTTTAGATAAGGTATTAGGACTGGTTGGTAAGCTTGGTTGAGGTTCCGTGGGCCTCGGGGATGTTTCGGATGCTCAACGGGATGAATTTGGACTTAGGAAACCAGCTGAAGCATTGCTGGTTCTGGTGTCTCGCACCTGCGTATGGGGAGCCACATGTGTGGACACGCAGGTGCGGGCAGGGGCTTCGCATGTGCGGTCCTGTCCAAGGTCAGCTAGTGCTCGCAGGTGCGGTTTGGGTTCCACAGGTGCGGAGCCGTAGAAGCGGCCTAGTGACCGCAGGTGCGGCCCCAGCCTTGTTAGTGAGTTTTCGCACCTGTGATGGATTTTCCGCAGGTGCAGTCCAAGAATTGCAGGTGCGGAATTCCTGGTTTGTTTATACAAAATTCGATGGTTTGAAATTCATATTTTCTAAAACGATTTCGAGCTCGGGATTTGGCGATTTTCAGTGAGTTTTTAGGAGAAGCTTCATAGGTAATGGTTTCTAACCTTAATTCACTTGTATATCATTAACCCATAGCAATTTCTTCAATCTAATCAATGAAATTGGGTGAAATATTATGAACTGGGAGGAAGTTCCCCAAGTAGAAATATGAGGATTTTAGCAAATTTTGACGTCGGATTTTGATGATTCTTGTTCGAGTGAGTTCGTAAGTGAATGGGTGTTCTAAATTTGTAACTTTTACTCGTTTGTGAGATGTGGGCCCCAGGGACGTTTTGGGCAATTTTTCTAATTTCGCGTATTAGCTTCGAACTAAATAGCTATATTGATTCCTTAAAGTGATATTTACATTATGCAATCGAATTGAATAGATTTGGGCCATTCGGAGTCGGGTACTCGTGGCAAGAGCGTGGTTTTGAGTTGAGTAGAGCAGTCGAGGTAAGTGACTTGCCTAACTTTGTGATGGGGACTTCCCCTTAGGTTGTTTTGGTACTATTTGTTGTATGGGCGCCGTGTACGTGAGGTGACGAGTACGTACACGTGCCATTGTTGCATAAATATTATTTTTCCTATCCATGCCATAAATCATTTTTACTCCTATTTCACTGTTTAATGTGCTACCTGTGTAGTTTAGATTAGGAAGAAGCATGCCTACCTGTTTTACCTTAATGCTCTATTTGATACAATGTGTACCATGTTACTTAGTCTTTATCTTGTCCTTGTCTGTGACTTTTTCCCGAGCTGTTTAAATATACCATATCCGGCATTCGTTCGCATTGCATATTTAAATTGGGACTACGGACGTATTCTGGGAGCTTTCCCCCTGTACTGCATATTTAAATTGGGACTACGGACGTATTCCAGAAGCTTTCCCCTGTGATGACCCAAGAGGTCATTTTATAAAATTCGACTCCATTCCATGCTTAATAGCCATAAAAAGACTAAAATTAAATACCTCAATTTGCGTGCACAGTCTGGGCGTGAAATCGGAAAGCTTGTATGCGAAAATATGAGAAATAGTGATTTTTAGAATTTAAATTTGTTAAAAGTTGACTTTGGTCAACATTTTGAGTAAACGGACCCGGATCCATGTTCCGACAATCCCGGGAGGTCCGCGGTAAAATATGGGACTTAGGCGTATGCCCGGAAATGAATTCCGAGGTCCCAAGCATTATAAATCAATTTTTAAAGAAATTGTTTTGCTGAAATGTTCATGAATTAAAGAAATGAAATGATGCTAAAATATCATTGGTATCGGGTCCATATTTTGGTTCTAGAGCCCGATACAGCTTTGTTATGATATTTAGAGGTTAACTGTGAAATTTGATGATAAACGGAGTTCGTTTGACGTGATTCGGACATCCGGTTGAGAAATTATGAACTTTAGGAGTTTTTGTTGCAAATGAGGAGTTTTGAGGTATAATTCGATGTTTATGATAGTGTTCTGGTGTTTTGATTACTCGAATAAATCTGTAATATGTTTCCAAGGTTGTTTGCACTTTTGGTTTGATGTTCCGAGGGCTCGGGAAAGTTTTGGGTAGGTTCCGGGATGTCTTAGACGTAGGATCACAGTTGTTGCAGGCCTGAGGAGTCAGGCCTCTGAACCTCTTAGCGCGGTCCGCGGTGGTACCTTCGCGGCCGCGGTCGGCTCAGCGCGGTCCGCGGTGGGGGAGTTTCAGCGAGTTAGCAGCGAGGCCTTCGCGGCCGCAGTCGCTCTAGCGCGGTCCACGGTGGAGGCCTGGGAGGGGTGCCTATATATATATATAAACGGGATTTTTCAGTTATTTTCTATTTTTCAAAACCCTAAAAACATAAGAGGCGATTTTCTAAACACTCTTTATTCTCTAAACCAATTGTAAGTGATTTCTAACTCTTTTTTTTTTTTTACTCCTTAACATCTTTTTACAAGATTTCTTCTTAGAATCTCGGGATTTTCATGGAGAAAATTGGGAATTTTGGGAAAAACCTTAAGAACATTGAAATTTGGGAATTCAGACCTCAATTGGGGTCGGATTCCAAAACCAACCATATACTCGAGCTCGGGGGTGAATGGGTAATCGGGTTTTGGTCCGAACTTCGGATTTGGACCAAGCGGGCCTGGGGTCAATTTTTGATTTTTGGGGAACACTTTAGAAAACTCTTCTCCATGCATTAAAATTCATGCATTTGGCATTTATTGATATAATCAAGTAACTTGTGACTAGATACGAGAGAGTTGGTGGTGGAATCAAGGGGTAAGGCAGTAGTTGAGGATTGAATTGGGTTCGCGGAATCGAGGTAAGTGTTTGGCCTAACTTTAGCTTGAGGGAATAGGACTCCCCACTTGTTTGTTATTTGAATTGCATGGGCGTGGTGTATAGGTGTGGTGACGAGTATCTATGCACCACCCAAAGTATTTGCTAAAATATGACCCCCTTTTCCGTTCCCCACTTATTCGATTATTGTCTTAACTGTTACATGTTCATTATTGTTTCTATGACTATTTGGCCTTGTTGAGTTGTTATTAGTATGGTCGTGACTATTTAGAAAGAGTATTGGTTGTTGGAACTGGTTTCCTTGTGATATAAATATGGCTGAAAGGTTTGGTATTGTTTTATGGAATAAATGCATATATTTTGATATTCTTGTTAGTTTCTTGGTTGAGAGGTTATTGATGAAGTCATGAAAAAAAATGCAGTTTTTCGTTTATAATGGTTGAAATAAAAGTATTGTGAAAGGCTTGGCCTGAATCGTGAAAGTTTGATATATATATATATATATATTTATATATATATATATATATATGACTGTGATGAGGGTGGACAGAGGAAATAAATAAATATATGACTGTGATAAGGGTGGACAGGAGAAAAATATACATGACTGCGATAAGGGTGGACATGAAAAATATAAATATATGACAGTGATAAGGGAGGATATTTATATTTATATTTTACTAATTCTTCAAGAAAAAGAGAATCAAAGTTTTGAAAAGCTAAAATGTTTATTTTACTACTCTTTTAAATATTTTAGTACTATTGTGATTCAAAGTTAAAGTTTGAAACTCTGAAGAGATGTTTGAGAATTGGTTATAGCTGAGTTATTTTATTTTATTTGGATGCGACACTTAATTATCTACTTGTTTAGATTTCTTTCTTGCTCATTATTTATCGTTGTTAAAGATTATATTGTTGAAGATCGACTTAGCCTCGTCACTACTTCGCCGAGGTTAGGCTCGGCACTTACTCAGTACATGGGGTCGGTTGTACTGATACTACACTATGTGCTCTTTTTGCACAGATCCAGGTACCATTCAGCAGTAGAGGATTCTAGGACGACTACCCGATTTCGTTTGGAGACACGAGGTACATTTGCCGACGTTTGCAGATATCCGAGAGTCTTCTCCTATATTTACATACACTGTTTTATATCATTCAGAACAGTTACACTATTTCTTTCAGACATTATTTGTAGTATTCCTTAGTTGTTTGTAGATTGTGACACCAGACCCTGGGGTAGTTCTAGAGTTGTTATTATAAATATTATCGTGGTTCGTTTCATTTAGTTGGTCAGTTTTTATTATTTTATTTAGTGGTTGTTGGGAACTAATTTGATTAAGTTCATTTAAATTAAATTATTTATGCTGAAGTAATTAATTAAGGAAAATTAGTTAATCGACTTCTAACATTGGCTTGCCTAGCAAGTGTGGTGTTAGGCGCCACCATGATCACTAAGGTTGGGAATTTGGGTCGTGACATCCCCCCTGTACTGCATCTTTACATTTGGAACTACGGGACGTATCCAGGGAGATTCCACTGCGTGATACTTTGTGCTGAGCCAAGGGCTCCCTGTTACTGTTTTACTTTCATATTATTCATTTCTACTGCTTACCTTAGCTTAATCCGCCTGTACTGTTTTAAACTGTTTTACTTATAAAAATCTAGTAGAGCCTTAACCTGACCTCGTCACTACTTGACTGGGGTTAGACTTGGCACTTACTGGGTACCAAATTGTGGTGTACTCATGCACTTTCCTGCACATATTTTTTCGTGTGCAGATCCAGGTACTAGCACTCATTTTCGTGGCTAGGAGTCCGAGTAGCTTCTTCGAGGAGACCGAAATGTAATTCTTCCGCATCCGCAGAGTCCTTCGAGTCACCTTCCACTCCAGATTTTGATAGACATGTTATGTATTTTCTATTCTTCGTTGTTTAGAGCTAGTTTAGTACAGAGCTTGTGACTAGATGTGACATTCCGAGTTTTGGGAAGTATGTTTGTATATGCCGAGTGGCTATGTTATGTCTTCTATGTTCTTCTTTCTGTTTTTATTTATTATTTCATATTTAGTTCTCTGTAAATTTAGGCTTACCTAGTCGTAGAGACTAGGTGCCGTCACGATACCTTCCGGAGGGAAAATCGGGTCGTGACACATCTCCCCTGTAATAAGGCCCTCGTCCATTACCATATACCAATGACACCAAGAAAAACAAAATAAAAACATGTAAGCATTATTTCCCAACTTTAAATTCACCACAATATATCACAAAACAGCCCACACACCCTATTCATTTCATACATAAAACGATAACAACAATAGTTTCAAACAACCTAAAAATATAACGACGAATGACCAGCTAACTATTCCATCATTATTTAGTGTTTATCCACACCTTTTCTCCTCCAAAACTCCATAAAACATCAGCAAAATATACAGCCCAAAAGCAACACGATACAACCCACAAAAACAGTCCACTACAAACCGAATAACTTGAACTCACGACTTTCGAGCACCGTCATGTGAGTTCTAACTATTAGAAAATGAATTTATTAACCTTCCTTGATATTTAAAGATTAAATACATAAATTAGACATTTTCGTAATTATGAAATACCTTCCAAAACTCAAACTACAAAGAAAATGAGAGGCGATATAGTGATACTTACATCGTAGGGATCGTTCTAGTGTTATCGCTTCTTTATTTCGTACACCGGATATTAATCCTCTTTGAAACCCTTGAAGAGAGCTTAAGATAAGTTTAGGGGTGTTCTATGGTTGTTTTCCATGGATAAATGAAGAGAAAAAAATGACATAGGGATTATTATCAACTTTAGAAAAGTCAAAGAGGTGCTAGCTTGGCACCCTCTCATTGGCCCATCTTTAGATGCTTATATCTTTCTATCCGGATGTCGTATGAATGAACGGTTAAGAGTGCTAGAAAATAAATTCCAAGACCTTCAATTTGGTACATAATATATCCCAATAAGACCTCATATAACACACAAAATGTATTTCTCAAAAAGCTTAAGTGACACACCTACTTGTCACTTATGATGTCTGCGCAGTCTCGCGAAACTGCAAATATTTCTCTACTCCTATATCGTATTGATGAACGGTTTAGTGCATTGGAAACTACACTGGCAGATCTTAAATTTGGTGGGTACATCACCTGTTAATTACAAGTAAATTGGGAGAAAAGATTAGTAACATTTGACCTAAAGTTTAAGTAACATTATGAACGTAAGTTGCGACAACCTTTGTCGACTTTTGTTCCACAACTTGCTTGATGTGATGACCCAAAAGGTCATCCTGTGTAAAGTTGACTAAACTTGTGTTCTGAGGCCCCAAGAGCCTCCGTTAATCTCACCTCGATGTACGTGCGCAGCCCGGGCACGTAGCTGGGAAGCCTTTATGTGAATATTTGATGAAAAGTTGAATTTATGATAATTAATTGAATAAAGTTGACTTTGGTTAATATTCTTGGTAAACGGACCCGGACCTGTTATTTGACGGTCCCGAAGGGTCCGTAGGAAAATATGGGACTTGGGCACATGCCCGGAATCAAATTCCGAGGTCCCAAGTCCGAGAAATAAATTTTTTAAAAAAATTGTTTTATGTAAATAATAAAGACTTTTGGAAATGGAATTTGATTTGAAACTTGTGTTACAGGGCCCGTATTATGGTTCCGGAGTCCGGAACGGGTCAATATGTGTTATATGAGTTATCTGTTAAATTTGGTAAGGAACAGACTTGATTTGACGTGTTTCGGATCAAAAATGGGAAATTGAGAGTTAATGAAGTTTTGAAAAAATTATATAGGAATAAGGATTTCCTAAAAGTTGAAATTTGGTTTGGAACGTGATTTTATGTTATCGAGGTTCGAATGTGATTCCGAGACCGGGAATATTTTCGTTATGTCATTATTAACTTGCCTGCAAAATTTGATGTCATTCCGAGTTGTATAGGTCGGTCCGGCGCATATTTTATGGAAATCAAGAACTTGAAGTTTCTTAAGTTATGGTTTTAGGGGTTTTGGGGTGTGATTTTGAGATTTAGCATTGTTTTGGGTGTTCCGAAGGCTCGAGTGAGTCCGTATTATGTTTTAGGACTTGTTGGTACATTTGGACGGGGGCTCGGGGTGGCCCAGGTGCCTCCCGGACACCAAACGGGGCAAAAAACCAGCTAAAATAGCTGTTGGTGCACCTGTTTCTGGTGTGACCGCAGGTGCGGTTGTCCAGTCGCAGGTGCGGGACCGCTCCTACGGTCCCAAGCATCGCAGGTGCGACACCAGGTGAGGTCCCCCTTTCTCGCAGGTGCGGACAAAGGTCTGCAGGAGCGGAACCGCAGGTGCGGTAATCCCTCTGCAGGTGCGACCCCAGTCCCTCTTGCCCAGTTCCGCAGTTGCGAGCCCCAGCTCGCAGGAGCGAGACCGCAGGTGCGGAATCCCTGTAGGCCAGGCATTATATATTCTTCAAAACTCGGGATTTCACCCCTCTCATTCATTTTCCACCACCATTAGAGACTTGTGAGCTTGGGAAGAACACACCACGACCTAGCTACTGTTAAGGTAAGTTAATTCCTTACTAATACTAGTTTCGTGCATGAATTTTTAATAGGGTTTACTACTAAATTAATGGAAAATCAAGAATTGGGTAGTAAATTCAGGGTTCTTGAGAAAATTAGCGTATAGTCCGTTTAATGCTATGATTCATATTAATGATCCTTAGGCTATGGGTGGGTGATTCCTTCGAGAATCTTCAGGATTCGAGCGTGCGGGCCCGGGGTCGAATTTTGGTATTCTTGGTAGAATGATAGAAAATGTATAATTAGGCTTTGGAATTGGTCTATTGAATAATTATTGATATTGATAAATCAATTATGTATAGATATTATCGATTCAGAGTTGGATTCGAGAGGAAAGGCTGTGATTGAGGCTTGACTTGCATTTTGGAGCCGAGGTAAGTGCTTGGCCTAACCTTATCTTGAGGGAATAGGTATAGAGTCTTATTGCTACGTGTAATTCATGTCCAACGTATAGGTGATGTGACGAGTACCTATATGTTGTGGTCAAGCATGCCTGTGGGTCAATTGTGATGAATCATACCGTGTTCTTAATATTCTCTATACTATGAGTAATTGGTGATATAGAAGTGATACGTTGATGTTGTTTCATGACGTGGGAAGTTATTGATTAATTGTTCCGTTGAGGCTCTTACTGATGAAATTACACTTCTGAGCGAGTTTGGTTATAGTTGAGTCCCTTTCCGGGACGATAGAATTTTCTTGAGTATTTCTATGCACTTGAGATTTCTTATTGTTAGTTTTCACAATATATTGTTATTTTTATATTATTTATCGCACGAGGGGACATGCCGTGTCGATTGTTTATTATTTATTGCACGAGGGGACATGCCGTGCTGAGTGTTTATTATTTATCACACGAGGGGACATGCCGTGTCGATTGTTTATTATTTATTGCACGAGGGGACATGCCGTGCTGAATGTTTATTATTTATCGCACGAGGGGACATGCCGTGCCGAGTGTTTATTATTTATCGCACGAGGGGACATGACGTGCCGAGTGTTTATTATTTATTGCACGAGGGGACATGCCGTGCTGAGTGTTTATTATTTATCGCACGAGGGGACATGCCGTGCCGATTGATTGTGAGATTATGCACGAGGGGACATGCCGTGCCGATTGTTTATTATTTATTGCACGAGGGGACATGTCGTGCCGACTGTTTATTATTTATTGCACGAGGGGACATGCCGTGCTGAGTGTTTATTATTTATCGCACGAGGGGACATGCCGTGCCGATTGTTTATTATTTATTGCACGAGGGGACATGTCGTGCCGACTGTTTATTATTTATTGCACGAGGGGACATTCCGTGTTGATTGTGTATTATTTATTACACGAGGGGACATTCCGTGCCGATTGATTGTGAGATTATGCACGAGGGGACATGTCGTGCCTTTTGTTGTTCATTATCTGTTCTGAGACGTTATATTCCTGCGTTTACCTTTACATTTCAGTTGTTACCCTGTTCTACTATGCTAGTAATTGTTGTCCCTTGTATCCCCAACATGTTCTCCCCGTATATGTATTTACTTGTTTATTTCGATCTATATTTTTCCTGTTATTATATAGAATTGCACAGGTATGTATATTGTTGTCGGTCCTAGCCTCGTCACTACTTCGTCGAGGTTAGGCTCGGCACTTACTCAGTACATGGGGTCGGTTGTACTAATGCTACACCTGCACTTCTTTATGTTGTGAAGACTACGTAGCCGGACCCAGTGGACACTGATGGAGGGAGCATTCCTTCAGTCCATTCCGGAGATATCGAGGTAGACCCGCAGATGTTTGTTGGCCTTGGAGTCACCTTCTACCCTTCTCTTTCAGTTCTGTCTTATTCTATAGTTTCAAAGACAGTCATATGTACTTATTTTCAGACCATTGTATTTAGTAATCTCATAGACAGTTCGTGAGTATGTGACACCAGTTCTGGGTTATATTTTCGGGATCTGTTATCGGAGGTTGTTATATAATTTGAAATCAGTTAACTTTCATATTGTTAGTCACAATTGTCGTAATTATCTTGTTCATTCTATCTGTTAATGGGTTTGCTTATTCAAAACGTTGGCTTGTCTAGCGGGTGCAACGTTAGACGCCATCACGACCTGTAGGTGAGATTTCGGGTCGTGACAAGTTGACTTCAAAACGTAACACACGACTATCATAATAACTCATAACATAACTTCCTTGTCATGTTAAGCATTATAGTCTCACCCCAAAATTTCATGTTATAACATTCCAGTTGTGTCGACTTTCGACGAAACTTATTTTCTTCAATTGGTTTAGCTTCTAAGACTTCCAACCCTCTTGGTACTTGCAGTCCATGATATTAAATATTTGTAACCTCCAAGTTAACATGATTGACTTACTTTATGTACTTTCAGAGATGATCTCATTTCAGAGCTTACGTCAATTGACTCACGTACTTTCACATACGAAACTATGGGGTGTAACACTTTCTTGCGCCATGGTTGATTTTAAGTAAGATTTTATCAATTTTAGTTTTAAAAAACTTCTTTCAAGTTTCTAATTTGTGGTCGAGGGCGGCCATAGGCAATTGTTGCAGGAATTTGTATTATTATTCTATAAGCAATATAAGTATTTGAAAAATAATCAAGTCTTTTTATCTGATTGAGTATATCGACTAGAGTACTGTCATCTCTTCTTTTTTGGAATTGTATCAATGATTCAACCTTTTTTTTCCTTAAGTCTTGAATAACCGGATTCATACTTTCCATTTGACATATATTTAAATTTTGATAAATACTAAAAGGATAATATATGCATGTATAGAAATATCAAGAAAAACAAATGTTAAATGAAAACAAATACTAAAAAGTAGGAATAGAAGAACCTGATTTATTAACTTGACGTGAAAATAAATATTTGTTGCTTTCACAATATATTTCTCGTAGGTTTTAGCTTAATAGACGAAAAATGCAGAACAATAGGATATTTTGGAGGCACAAAAGAAAAAATATAATAGTAGTAACGTTATGTGAGAACCGAGAAACATAAATAAAATTGAATATTGTGGAAACCAAGAAAAAAGTGAAAATATTTACATAATATTTAATGAGAAAGACATAATCACTTGATTCCTTTCATAAATTTTGCATTTACATGTTAGGGGGCAAATTTTAGGAAACATAGATATTTTCCTTTTCAATTTCTACCAAGATACATGCAATAAGGGTAAAAATACTTAATTAAAAAAATTATAGAGTCAAAAGTAGGTGCCCCCAAAGTTGGGGGCCTAAAGCTTGGGCTTGAGTGGCTTTACCCAAAAGCCGGCCATGTTCATTACTCAAAGGAATGGTCACTCAACTATTTGAAATTATCTAAAAGAATATTTTGTTTGTCTGTAATAAAAAGGTCATTTAAATATTTGTATAGCACTCAGAAGGTCACTCAACTAGTTTTTTCAAACTTTGATGGTCAAATACCTATTTTACCCTCTAAATTATCAATATTTATTTTCCTAATACTTTTTAAATGTTATTAGTTTTTTTTCTTTTAACTCTACATTATGGACTTTCCTATAAACTAAATAATTTGTCTTTTAAATAAAGAATAAAAAAAATATTTTTCAGACATAAATAATGTTGGAACAAAATAATTGTTGAGTAATAGCGATTACAAAATTAAAAATAATATACTAGCTATGGTTTGCAGTCTCAAACTACAAACGATAGGAGAACTTTTTTGGGATTAGTGTAGTGTCGTTTTAACTTTCGACTAGGTAAACCATAATTGGGTTGCTGATTTTATATCGAATTTGGCCTAATATCTCAAATGCTATTTCCAATCCCTTCGCCCCTCTTTTTAAACTATCATCTAACTAGTTTTAACGTACGCGGGTAGCGCACATATCTTATTTCGATGGGTAATTTTCTTAGTCACATAAGTATTATATTAAAAATTATGTTTAAGTTATCAAATAAGATTTTAAGCATTTTAAATTAATAGTAGGTAAGCACGGTAAAAATATTAATTAAAATAATTTGTTCGTATCAATAATTTTCATAATAACAATAAAAAATTTAAAGAAGTTACACAATCGAGAATGACAGAGAATAAAAGCTTTTAAAGGATATATTTCATGCATGTGATATAAGAAAATTATTTAAAATAGAAACAATATATATGCTTGAAAATTATTCTGATTTAACATTATAAATTCCTAAAATTTATCTTTTACTTTTTTACTTTATAAATAAGCTTTATTAGTAAAATTTCACAGGTGCCTATTTGTTCACCCCCAATTTGTACCAATTTTTTAAAGAAAAAGTTTAACTAATACCCAAAGTACAAACAACACCATACCTTTTTCTCCTCCTCCTCCTCCCCTCATCCTTCTTCTTAGTTGTCGAAAACAAAGGTGATAGTAAATTTACATAGTATTTGAGAGCATGGTTTAAGGTCGTTTATGGTATATTACAGTAGTGAGTTGTTGTGGTGCTCCTTTCTTTTCTACTGCTTAGGGTTGATCCTCTTCGTCTACTTCTTAATTGTAAAATGAGTTTGTTAGATTTGTTGTTGTTTAGACAAATTGATGATTGGGGTTGCTCTTTATGATATTTGTAAATAATATTTCAGATTTTAGCTTATATAGATGTCACGATCCGATTTACCCTCCGAAAGGTATCATGACGTCACCTAGTCTCTACGACAAGGTAAGCCTAAATTTGTAAAAAAACTAAATATAATAAAACAAAATACAGAAAGGAAAGCACAAGTAGACATAACATAGCCGCTCGGCATGTACAATTATAACTCCCAAAACTCAGAATGTCACATTTAGTCACAAGCTCTATACCAAAATAGCTCTATACAACGAAAAAGAAATACATAAGATGTCTCTATCTAAACTGGAATAGAAGGTGACTCGGAGGATTCTGCGGACGCGACAGAATTACCTTGCGGTATCCTCGAAGCAGCTACATGACCTCTAGCCATGGAACTGAGTACTGGTATCAGGATCTGCACACGAAAAACATGTGTAGGAAAGGGCATGAGTACACAACAATTTGGTACCCAGTAAGTTCCAAGCCTAACCCTAGTCAAGTGGTGACGAGGTCAGGTTAAGGATCTACTGGATTTATAAGTATAACGGTTTAAAATAGTACAGAAGGAAAACAAATTCTAAGGTTAGCAATAAAAATGAATAATCTGAAGTAAAACAGCAACAGAGAGCCCTCGGCTCAGCACAACGTATCACAAAGTGAAATCTCCCGGGATACTGTCCCGTAGCCCAAATATAAAGATGCAGTACATGGGGATCTCCCGGAATACGTCTGTAGTCCCAATTTAAATATGCAGTACATGGGGATATCCCGGAATACGTTCGTAGTCCCAATTTAAATATGCATTGCAGAGAGATCTCCCGAAATACGTCTGTAGTCCCAATTTCAATATGCATTGCGGAACGAATGACCTAGGAGGCATCAATTGAAACGGTTCGTCAAATAGCATGTAAGGAAAGCAATAAACTAACTAACATGGCGCACAAAGTGTCAGATAGGAAATTTAATGTTAAACAGGTAAGCATGCTTTCCTAATCTAGGTTGAGCAATGTAACACAGTAAATCAAGGTAATAGGATAAAAATAGTTTATAATTTTCGGAGAAAAATGGAATTTTCGCAATAATGGTCCGTGTACGTACTCGTCACCTCACGTACACGGCGCCCACACAACAATCAATATCAAAACAACGTAAGGGGAAGTCCCCAACACAGAGTTAGGAAAGCCACTTACCTCGATTGCTCTACTCAACTCGAAACCACGTTCTTGCCACGAGTACCCGACTCCGAATGGCCCAAATCTATTCAATTCAATTGCATAATATAAATATCACTTTAAGAAATCAATCTAGCTAACTAGTTCAAAGCTAATACGCGAAATTAGGAAAATGGCCCAAAAAGTCCCTCGGGCCCACGTCACGAAATCGAGTGAAAGTTACAAATTTAGAACACCCGTTCACTCACGAGCTCACTCGAACAAGAATCATCAAAATTCGACGTCAAAATCTCCTTAAATTCTCATATTTCTACTTAGGGAACTTTCATCCCATTTTCATAATTTTTCTTCCAAATTCCTTGATTAGATTGAAGAAATAGTTCTAGATTAATGATATATAAGTGAAATAGGGTTAGGAATCGTTACCTATGAGTCTTCTCTTCAAAACCCACTCAAAATCGCCTAATCCCGAGCTCCAAATCGTTTTTAGAAAATATGAATTTCAAACCCTCGAATTTGGTATTGACTGCCCAGCGATCCCTCACCTGCGCCGTGTTGGACCGCACCTGCGGTCCCACACCTGCAGAAAATGCATCACAAGTGGGAAAAGCCACTAAAAGGGCTCGGGTCGCACCTGCGGTCACTGGGCCGCATCTGCGGAACTCTTGCCGCACATGCGAGTCCCCCTTCTCCTGCGTGTCCGCACTTGCGGCTCCCCTTCCGCAGGTGCGAAACGCCAGAACCAGCAGTGCTTCAGCAGGTTTTTAAGTTCAAACCATCCTGTTGAGCATCCGAAACATCCCCGAGGCCCCGGGACCTTAAACAAAACTACCAACCAGCCCTAATACCTCATCCAAACTTAGTCGAACCTTCAAAACAAATCACGTAACACCAAACTCATAGTTTATGCATGGATTCAAGCCTAAGGACTTATGAAATTTCCAAAATCCAAAACCGATGCCGACACATGTCAAAACTAGTCCGAATGAACTCAAATTTTACACATAGGTCATAAAGGACACCACAGACCTACAACCACTCTCAGAATTCTATTCCGAGCGCGATATCAAAATTTCACCTATATGCCGAAATCGCCGAAATTCTAACTTTTGCCAATTCAAGTCTAAATCTACTACAGACCTCGAAAACACATTCCGGGAACGCTTCTACCTTGAAATCACCCAACGTAGCAAACTGTGTCGACGAAATTCCATTCCGGATCCGTCTTCACACAACTCCAACTATGGTCCAATTTCTAAAGCTTAGTCTCATATATAGGGACTATGTGTCCAAAAACTCTCCGAAATTCACAACTAATCACTCCGACCAATCCCATACATAGAAGCGAATGTGGGAAAAGCAATTATTAGGGGATCGGGGCGCTAACTTTCAAAATGACCGACCAGATCGTTACATTCTCCCCCTCTTAAGAAAATTGTTCGTCCTCGAATGAGTATAGAGACATACCTGAAGCTGTGAAAAGATGAGGGTACTGATTGCGCATATCGTGATCGGTCTCCCAAGTTGCCTCCTCGACCGGCTGACCCCTCCACTGAACCTTGATTGATGCAATATTCTTTGACCTGAGCTTTCTGACCTGCCTATCCAATATAGCTACTGGCTCCTCAACATATGATAGATCCTTGTCCAACTAGACTGAACTGAAATCCAATACATAGGTCGGGTCACCGTGATACTTTCGGAGCATAGAGACATGGAATATCGGATGAACTCCTGCTAGGTTGGGAGGCAAGGCTATCTCATAAGCAACCTCCCCAACACGTCGCAACACCTCAAACGGGCCAATAAATCTTGGACTCAGCTTACCCTTCTTTCCGAACCTCATGACGCCCTTCATAGGCGATACCCGAAGCAAAACCCGATCACCAGCCATAAATGCCAAATCATGAACCTTCCGGTCTGCATAACTCTTCTGCCTGGACTGAGCTGTGCGAAGTCTCTCCTGAATCACCTTCACCTTGTCCAGGGCATCCTGGACCAAATTTGTACCCAACAATCGGGTATTTCCCGGCTCAAACCATCCCACTGGAGACTGGCACCGTCTACCATATAAAGCCTCATACGGCGCCATCTAAATGTTGGACTGGTAGCTGTTATTATAAGAAAACTCTGCAAGTGGCAAGTATCGGTCACATGACCCTCCAAAATCCATCACATAGGAAAAGAGCATATCCTCGAGAATCTGAATCGTGCGCTCGGACTGCCCGTCCATCTGTGAGTGAAAGGTTGTACTCAAATCTACCCTAGTTCCTAGCTATTGATGAACGGCTCTCCAGAATCATGAAGTGAACTATGTACCTCTGTCTGAAATGATAGATACTGCAATACCGTGAAGGCGAACAATCTCCCTGATATAAATCTCCGCCAACCTTTCGGAGGAGTATGTAGTCAACACTGGAATGAAATGGGCTGACTTGGTCAGTCGATCCACGATCACCCATATAACATCGAACTTTCTCAAGGTCCGAGGAAGTCCAAACACAAAGTCCATGGTGATCCACTCACACTTCCACTCTGGAAGCTCAATCTGCTGAAGCAACCCTCCTGGTCTTTGATGCTCATATTTGACTTGCTGACAGTTGAGAAACTTTGCCACAAACTCCACTATATCCTTTTTCATCCTTCTCCACTAATAGTAATGTCTCAGGTCCTAGTACATCTTCGCGGTACCGGGATGAATGGAGTACCGCGAGCTATGGGCCTCCTCAAGACCGAGAAACCACACACGCTAAAACCCGGTAAGGCTCTAAAAGATTCAATCTCACAAAGTGACTGGCATAGGGCCTCTCAACTGCCAGAAGATATTCCAAACTCCCCAAGCTCTCTGTCCGGCAACTCAAGGCGTCGGCCACCACATTGGCCTTCCCGGGTGGTATAATATGGTCATGTCATAATCCTTGAGTAACTCCAACCACCTACGTTGGCGCAAGTTGAGGTCCTTCTGCTTGAACAAGTGCTGCAAACTCCGGTGATCCGTGAAAGTCTCACAAGGAACACCGTATAAATAATGACGCCATATCTTCAGGGCATGAACAATCGCTGCCAACTCGAGATCATGAACTGGATAGTTTTTCTCATGAACCTTTAACTGTCTGTGCGCGTAAGCAATCACCCTACCGTCCTGCATCGATACCTCTCCAAGGCTAATCCTCGAGGCATCACAATAGACTGTATAGGACCCCGAACCCGTAGGCAATACCAACACTAGAGTTGTAGTCAGGGCTGTCTTGAGCTTCTGAAAGATCTCCTCACATTCCTACGTCCACCTGAACGGAGCACCCTTTTTGGGTCAATCTGGTCATAGGTGTTGTAACAGATGACAATCCCTCCACAAAAGGACGATAGTACCTGCCAAATCGAGGAAATTGCGGATCTCAGTAGCTGATGATGGTCTAGGCCAAATCTGCACTGCCTCCACCTTCTTCGAGTCCACCTTGATTCCATCAAGACACCACATGGCCTAAGAATGCCACAGAATCAAGCCAAAATTGACACTTAGAAAATTTTGCATACAATTTCTTCTCCCTCAAAGTCTGAAGCACGGTCCTCAAATGCTGCTCATGATCCTCCTGGGATCGAAAATACGAATAAACACAATGACGAAGGAATCAAGATAAGGCCTGAACGCATCGTGCATCAAATGCATAAAGGCTACTGGGGCATTGGTCAAACCTAAGAGGATCGGGGCGCTAAATCTCAAAACGACCGACCGGGTCGTTACAATAGAATAGATTTAGGTGTTGAATTTTTGTTGGATTGTTAAAATTTGAAGAAAAAGTTTATATTTCTGGGAAATTTTCATTTTAGGCTTACTTGGCCTTAAGTGCATGGTAAGTGAAAATTTTGCACTTTAGACTAATTTTTCGTATGTTCAGTGCACTNATTCTATGATACCCGTGGGACTTCGGGGCTCTCCGGTTCAGCTAGGTCCATAGTTCCGGAATTTATACGCGAATCAAGATCGATAAAAGGAAGTTTTACAATCACCGACTCAAACCCATTGTCGAATTCTACTCAGCGGAATATGGAGGTACTTATGGCAGAACGGGCCAATCTGGTCTTTCACAATAAAGCGATAGACGGACTTCAGACTAATGTTTTTCCCTTAATTCAGACCTAATAAGTCTGAAAGTTGATCCTAAAGTGGGTAGACTTGCATATTTTTAAGCGAAGTGGGTATAACTTCAATGGTAACCCCAAAACTGGGTATAGATGCAAATGTCATGTTGATTTATGCTTCAATACCACACATGACGGGGGTGATTTTTGTGGTGTCAAATTTTTTAGTGTACTGGATTATAGAAGGACCTGGTTCTTCTATGCGTTCCTTAATCTACTGTTGCAGAATAAATAATGCAGAAAGTAAAGAACACAATTATTTTTACGTGAAAGATTGTGATGACCCGAAGGGGTCATTGTATGAATCAAGGCTTTATTCCAGGCTTATCAGCCTTAAAATGATTAATTTTAATTACCTCGAATTGTGTGCGCATGCCGAGCGTGAAACTTGAAAGCTTTCATGTGGAAATATGAGAAGACGGTACATTTTAGATTTAATTTAGTTTTTAGTTGACTTTGATCAACATTTTGAGTAAACGGATTCGGATATGTGTTCCGACAATCTCGGGAGGTTCGCAGTAAAATATAGGACTTGGGCGTATGCCCGGAATTGAATTCCGAGGTCCCTAGCTTTAGAAAACAATTTTGGAAGAAAATTGTTATACTGAAATTTTAAAGGAAATAAAGAAATGATTAATGTTTGAAAACTTATTGGTATTGGGTCCGTATTTTTGGTTCTGAAGCCCGGCACATGTCTGTTATAATATGAAAGTCGTACTTGTGAAATTCGATGAGGATCGGAATTTATTTGACGTGATTTGGATGTCTGGATGGGAAATAGTGAAATTTGAGTGTTCTTGAGAAGAATCTTGATTTTGAGGTTGAAATTGTAATTTTTGATGTTATTTCAATGATTTGATCGCACGAGCAAGTCCGTATGATGTTTTTAAACGTGCGTGCAAGTTTGGTTTGGAGCCCCGAGGGTTCGGGTGAGTTTTGAGTAGGCCACGGAGTGTTTTGACACATAGGAAAATAACTGGAATTTCAAAAGTTGTAGGTTGCAGGTTAATCTCTCTGGACCTGAAGGCGTGGAAGCGTTTAAAATTCCGTGGCTGCGGATGGGATTACGCCGCAACACCCGGAATTCCACTGACCGCGGTTGGTAAGCCTAGAGTCTCCGCCGCCGTGCCCTTATTCTGCTGACAGCGATGGGGGCAAGGTCCAGGATTCCGCTGCAGTGGAATTATACCGTTGACAGCGGTGGTCTGGCTTGAGGCGCAAGTATAAATACGAGACTTTTAATTATTTTACCACTTTTCAAAAATAACAAAACCCTAGAACCCAAGAGACGATTTCTCCAAGATATTTTCTTCCCAAAATCATTGGTAAGTGATTTCTAACTCATCTCTTTCAATCATTAACTACTTTTTAAAAGATTTCAACCAAGAACCTAGAATTTTTCATGGTATAATTAGGGATTTTTGGGAAAACTTAGGAAACCCATGATTTTTCGATAAATTTAACTCCTTTAACAATAATTAATGATATTAAACCCAATTATGATTAGATAACGAGAATTGAAGGCATTTTCTAAAGGAAAAGCTGTGATTGAGCAGCAAAGGCCTGCTGAATTGAGGTAAGTGTTTGGTTTAACCATGACTTGAGGGAATACGGATCCCCAACCTAAATGCTATGTGAATTGCATGTGTGTGGTGTATAGGTGAGGTGACGAGTATCTACGCACCACCAAATTAACTGTTAAACATGATCACTTCCCTGTCCCCAATAATTTGATTCCTGATTCACTCGTTTTCATGATTTCTATGCCTCCATGTCTACTTGTTTTCATCAACTTGTTGTTAAGCATTTTTTTTATGAAATTCAAAAGTATGAGTTGAAATACTGGATTCATTGTGATATATGGAAGGTTGAGCTGGTTGACAGTGTTCTACGAAATTTATAAATTTTGGTTGGTTTCATTGTGAAATAATACTTGATGAGCTTTATGAGTAATACGACTTTCTGATTACACTTGTTGAGACAATTATTAGTATGAAAGGCAGAGGCTTGAATTGTGAAATCTTTATGAATAAAGTTATGAAATTGTTTGGAGCGATAAGGGTGGACATGTGGGATCTGGTTGCATGCCGTAACAGGAGAAATAAGGGTGATATGAATATAGGGAGGAGGAATAAGGGAGGACAGGTGGGAGAGGGTTGCGCATCGCAACAAGTAGCAATAAGGGAGAATATTTATGCTTTACTGATTCTAAATACAAGGAATGGAGAACTTTCAATTTTATTGTACTGCTTATCTCATATTTCGTACCTACGGTTGTTTTGAAATGGAAAGTGGAAATTTGGAAACTTACGTGAAGGTTGGTTATAGTTGAGACCTGGAAAGGGTGGTTGAGTTACTTTGTTTATTGTTTCAATTTATTGTTTAGTTTAGAAGTATTTTCCTGCTTTATTTCACTATATCCACAAGTTATGTTATGAACGCCCCGCCATAGCCTCGTGACTACTTCGTCGAGGTTAGGCTCGACACTTACTCCGTACATGGGGTCGGTTGTACTGATACTACACTCTGCACTCTTTTGTGCAGATCCAGGTACTGGTCAAAGCTGATCTTTTGAGCATAGTTGAGCAGCACTTTCACGAAGACACGAGGTAGATCTGCTGGCGTCCGCAGATTCCCAGAGTCTTCTCCTATTTTATTTCGACATTGTTTTTAGTTCATTCAAAAGAGATATACATTTCTTTCAGACCATTTATTTGTAGTATTCTTTAGTAGTTCGTGAAATTGTGACACTAGGCCCTGAGATAGTTTCATAGTTATTATTAATTCGTGGTTCATTTATTATTCAGAATATTAATTATGACATCAGTTATTGGGAAATATTAGATTCACCATTGGGTATTAAATTGTTTATTCATTCTTATGTAACTGTTCAAATGAAAAGGTTAATTAAGTTCTAACATTGGCTTGCCTAGCAAGTGTGGTGTTAGGAACCATCACGATCCCGAGGGTTAGGAATTTGGGTCGTGAGAAAAACATCCAGCTCAAAAGATGAAAAATCCACGACCTACTTCCCAGTAGAACTCTTAGAAACCTAAGGATTACCACTAACCCTTGTCGCAACCAGCCACAGGTTGTTGCGACTTCTTCAAGTTAACTCTAACGTGAACAATACAACTCAATACTTAGTATAAATGCTTCTAAGAAAAGCTTAAAAGTACAACTCAAAAGCATCTACTATAATTGAATGAGAATAAAAGACAGACACATGGAACTGGTTCTTCTTTCTAATTCATGTAGCTCCAGCTTCGCACTTTTAAACACACACGGGAATCGCTTGCAACATGCCTTGCTATTTTGCTCTTAATTCTTGCTTAACTTCAGCGTGTGTGTGTCACTTGTAAAAGAGAACACAACTGATATATATATATATATATAGAGAGAGAGATAGAGATTTAGTACGATTAGGATTAACTAGAAATCTGATGCTTTACACTTCCTTGATGGAAGAGTTCTAGGTAACATCAATCTTTAACTCTTTCCTTATCTAGGATAGAGTTCTCTTCAAGTAAGGAGTCATACTCCTTATCAATTATGCAACATTTTTGTTGATGGTAGGCTATAATCTCATGTTTTAGTCGCTTATTGCACTTTAATTTACTGAACTTTAATTGAGTTTGAGCTTTAATCGCTAGTGTTTTACACTAATTGTGTGTTATGCCTTGTACGAGTAATTCTGAGTTATGTAGATGTTATGGAATAAATTCAAGTGATTTGGAACTTTGAAGTCTGAGTAAATGCTCAAGGGAAAAAGTCGGGATTTTGTTGGGGGGTCGAGAACCACATCAGGATAGCTAAGCAAAAAATTTCGTACACAGAGAAAGTCCCACAACCGCGGTGCGTGGGGAGGCACGTGGGGCTCTGCGGTAGGCCAATTCTCTGTTGTCTGCCTGAAATCAACTCTCTGAAGTTCCCCACTAATGCCCCGCATGGCGCGCCGCCCCATGCGGCACGCCTGTAGAGAGTTATTTTCCTATTTCGCGTGGGAGAAGGTATTTTCGTCTGGGCCCGACCCTACTTATTATAAATACATGTAAAAATATTATTTTATAGACTTTTGACACATCTTAGACATAACTAAGACAAGAAGGGGGTGGAGAAGAAAAATCTCAAGGATTTCATCATTCAATCCCTACTCAAGACAAGGGTTTGAATTGTTTTATGTTTTCCTTTAACTTAAACATTGTTATGGTGAATTACTCCATATAACATTTGATACCCAATGTTTTTCTATAATATTTTTTAAATGCATATATACCTTTAAAATTATGCATTAGCATCAATTGATATTTTCCCATAATTTCTAAATTTTTTAAACTAATTTATCCCAGTATTTTATTTATACAAACAATTACAAATTGCATCACAAATGACTTTATAATATTTCATGATTTAGTTTTGCTATTTATAGTTATGTTAAGTTCAAATTATTTCACAAACGGCCGGATTAACACTTTTTGGTCACAATTGCAATAACTTTGTAATTATAGCCCATACATACATTATTGCATTATTTTAAGAAAATGGCTCATTGCATTTTTAAAATATTGAGTAATTGTTTAAAAACATTTCTATGCGTGAAACTTATTTTTTATAATTTGTTAACTATTTTATAAATTACTTTTTATTAATTATGTAACGACCCAGCCGGTCGTTTTGCGTATTAGGGTCCCGTTTCCTTAAATGAAACCTTCCATAGCGGCTATTCGTGCTTTATGACTCGCGGGAGCGGGTGGTTCGGGATTTGGGAATGAATTGGATGGTTTAGGAACACTTGGTTCCTTAAGGCTGGCCTTTTTGGCCAAGTTTGACTTCGGTCAGCATTTTGAGCAAACGACCTCGGAATCGAGTTCTGACAGCTCCAGTAGCTCCGTACAGTGATTTTGGACTTGGGCGTATGTTCGGCTCAGTTTTCTGATGACCCGGGAGCGTTTCGGCGCCCGAAATGGAAATTAGGATTTCCTTAAGTTTAATATTTGGCCTGGAACCGGACTTCATGCTATCGAAGTCCGAGGCTGGCAATAGATCCGTATAGTCTTTTATGACATGTATGCAAAATTTGGGGTCATTCCGAGCAGTATAGACCCGTTCGGCGCAATGTAATGAATTCTAAAATTTCAAACTTCTTAAGTTCGATTAATTTGGTTTTGGGGTTGAATTTTAAGTTCCGTTGTTGTTTTTCATGTTCCGGAAGTTCAAGCGAGTCCGTATCATGAATACAGACTTTCCATGGCTTTTGAATGGGGTCCTGGGGGGCTCGGGGGTGTTTTAGACCCCCGGGAGCTAAGTTAGAAAAGCTAGAAATTTTCTGTCTGGTTTCCTTCTCTGCGATCGCAGAAGCAAGGATGCGATCGCAGAGAAGTAATTATGCTGGGCCATCCAATGTTCTCTGCGATCGCAGACATCAATCCACGATCGCATATGGTCCCCTCCCCAACCCTCTGCGGTCGCGGACTCACATCTGGGATCGCACAAGTCACCTACCCCCCTACTGCCTGTTCCTCTCTGCAATCGCAGAACTCACTCCTGCGATCGCATAAGCCTACCTCCCCACCCTCGGCGATCGCAGGCCCAATCTATGCGATCACATAGTACTTCTCGAGGGCCAGGGTCATTTGTTCTCCGCGATCGCATGCCTGAAGCCGCGATCGCAGTGAAGGTTTTCCTGGGTAGTATTTAAATGCCTAATTACGGGCTTTCTTCCTCATTTTCAATTTCCAAACTCCAGTGAAGTATCTTAGAGCTGGTGGAAAAGGCTGTCCAAAGCCACTATCATCTAAGGTGAGTGACTTCTTCTCTAAATTATCAATTTTTCATGTAATTCAACTAATTTTATTCTTAACAATATCAAAATCATGGGAAAATTGGGTAGAAATTCCTAGGGCTTTGATAATTAGTGAATTATACCTTTTTAGCCATGAATTCCTAAGTAAATTAGGTAATTACGATCCTTAGGCTTCGGGTAATTCATTCCTTCAAGAATTTTCAGAAATCCGAACGCGCGGGCCCGGGGTCGAAATTTCAAAAACCTTCAAGAATACTATATTTTGGAATTTCTTGTTAATTCTTATTCTTGGAGCATAAAGTGATTCAATTATGCTATGTTTGGCTAGTTGTGAGCCGTCGAGGGTAGTTTCGGAGCTTTGGGCGCATTCTTGATCCGGTCTTTGGTCTGAGGAGTGCTTCGTCGAGGTGAGTCTCCTTTCTAACCTTGTAAGAGGGAATTGTCCCTCTAGGCAACCTTGATTGCTATGTGAACTTGTTTGGGGGCTACGTACGCACCGAGTGACGAGAGTCCGTACGTAGTGTCAATTGTTTCTTCGTCCGGGTAGTTAGGACACAACATGTTCATTGTTTCTTTCCCGTTAGAACATAAATATGATCTGTGCACTTGCGTGATTGGTATTGTTTTATCTAAATGCTGTGATACTTGGCTTGATTAAATTGTGATAAGAGAATTATGGGATGGGATCGGGCCGTACTCCACGGCAGAGTGACGAGAGATTATATCATGGGATCGGGGCATACGCCACGGCAGATTGATGAGAGATTATATTATGGGATCGGGCCGTACTCCACAGCAGAGTGATGAGAGATGTATATTATGGGATCAGGTCGTACGCCACGGCGAAGACTACAGAGTGGGATCGGGTCGTACGCCACGATGAAGATTACAGGATGGGATCGGGCCGTACGCTAGGACGGAGCGATAAGAGTGAGTACCATATGGGAGCGAGTCGTACGCCACGGCGGATACCAACCTTGTTTGATTTTGAATGTTATTTGATGCCTAATGTCGATATACTTGGTTATTTGTCTTACATACCTACTGTTTTCCTTACATCCTGCTTACTTTATTACTGTTGGACCTTAGCGAGTATCGAGTCGACTTCTCGTCACTACTTCTTCGAGATTAGATGGGATACTCACTGGGTACATATTTATGTATGTACTCGTGCTGCACTTTCTTTTCTTCTGTACTTGAGTGTACAGGTCCGGAGGTTGGTACGTCCGATTATCAGTCCGGTGCTAGATATTGACCGAGTGGTTACACTTCACGGTGAGCTGTCCTTCCTGGCGACCTCCTGGCAGCACCCTGGAGTTTCTTCGGTCTTGTTTCTCTATCTATTTATCCAGACTGAGGCTTTGTATATATATTTTGGGTTATTGTATATTCTATAGTTGCCCGTGACACTCGTGACACTAGTTTCTGGTACACACTTAGCATATGTTTGGGTATTGGGCTGTTTATCGATGTATATGTTTATCTTAGCCAGGCTTTCGTTATGTTACCACTATCGCATCAGGTTAATAACATGTTAATTGCTTTAAAATGGGTAATTGACGACTTGTTTGAACTAAACGGGAAGGGTGACACCTAGTGTAATCCGTATCGGCTTGCCTAATCCCCCTGTTGGGCGCCATCGCGACCTGAATTAGGATTTGGGTCGTGACAACGTGGTATTAGAGCTTTAAGTTCACGTAGTCTCACGAGTCACGGGAAAACCCAGTAGAGTCTTGCGGATCGGTACGGAGACGTCTGTACTTATCTTCGGGAGGCTATAGGGTGTTAAGAAACTCCTTTTGGTCATATCCTATCGTGCAATCGGTGATGTACTCAAACCTGTTCTTCTATTCTCTCACAGATAGTGAAGACGCGTGCTTCACATGTTCCTGATCCAAGAGAGGCTGCTACCCCCGCCGCTCGAGACCGTGGTAGCGGCAGGGGTAGGGCTCCTGTTTGTAGTAGGGGGCGAAGGCGTCCCAGAGCTATACCGGTTGCACCGATTGAGGACCCTTATGTTGAGGAGCAGGATGAGCTACCTCCAGTAGCTCCACCACCAGCTAATTTTATGACGGCGCCGGGCTTCCAGGAGGTCATGGGCCGTATGCTGAGGTTCATGGTTACTATGTCACAGGCAGGTATACTTTCATCAGATCTTGCTACTTCTCAGGCAAGAGGGGGAGTTCAGACCCCTACTGCTCAGGATACAGGACCAGCAGCAGCAGTACATCGTACTCCAGATATTCCACCAGTGATTGGGGTTCAGCCTGGGGTGGCATCACCAGAGCCCAAGCCAGTTGCAGAGGTAGACCAGCAGAAGCTGCTGGGTAGATGGACCAAACTTCGCCCTCCGACCTTCGGGGTTGATCGAGGAGAGGATGCACATGATTTTACGAGAGGTGCAGGGACAGACTGCACAACATGAGGATATTAGAGTCACATGGAGTAGACTTCACGACATTTCAGCTTGAGGGCAGAGCTCGCCGCTGGTGGCAGTCATATGTTCTCAGTAGGCCAGCAGGGTCGCCACCGGTTACATGGGAGCAGTTTATTCAATTATTTCTGGATATGTACATTCCACCGTCGGAGAGGGAGGCACTTCGGGGTCAGTTTGAGAGATTGGAGCAGAGGTAGATGTCCGTGATAGACTATGAGGCGAGGTTTTCAGAGCTATCCTGCCATGCCTTATGATATTGCCCTCGAATGCTGAGAGAGTTCGACGGTTTGTGGCAGGCTTACATCCGGGTATCAGGACCTCCATGGCCAGAGAGGTTGAGGTGGGTACCCCCTACCAGCTTGTGGTCGAGATAGCTCGACGTATCGAGGGTTACCGTGCGAGGAGTAGAGAGCAGGGTCAGCAGGGTCAGCAAGACAAAAGGCCCAGGTTCATAGGTGATTTCAGAGGTGCACCAGCTAGGGGCAGGGTTCCTATAGGAGGCAGTCAATTCAGCAGGCTTTCCTATTCAGCACCACCGTTGCCTCCCAGGGGTGTTTCAGTGAGGCCTAAGTTCAGTGCCATGCTCGCTCTTATTATCCGCCAGCCATTCAGAGTGCACCCAGCAGTTATCCTAGCCATCATAGGTCCTCCAGTTCTTATCTCAGTGCTTTACCAGAGGATTCACACCGCTTTTCAGCTATTCAGGGTTCCTCCTCTTCGGGGCAGAGAGCAGTAGTGCCAGGGGGTTGCTTCGAGTGTGGGGATCTGAGCCACACATGGAGGTTTTGTCCCAGGTATCGGGGCAAGGCCGTGCAGCGGAGCCAGCAACTTATGATTACAGCACCAACAGCACGACCACCTAGAGGTGGAGGTCAGGTTTGCAGGGGCCGTCCTAGAGGGGGAGGCCAGTCAGGAGTGGGTCGTTCAACTCCAGCTCGTCCTGGGGGAGCTCAGTCATCGGGTGCTCCAACCAGATTTTATGCTATTCCAGCAAGGGCAGACGCAGTGGCATCAGACGCTGTGATTACAGATACTATTTTGGTCCATGGTAGAGAGGCTTCAGTACTATTTGATCCAGGGTCTACTTATTCATATGTTTCAGCCTTATTTGCCCATTCTCTCGATGTTATTTTTGAGTCTTTGGGTTCTCCCTTGTCTGTATCCACTCCTGTGGGAGACTCTGTAGTGCTAGACCGGGTCTACCGGGATTGTGTGATTACTTTTTATGGGATTGAGACCAGAACCGACCTGTTGTTGCTTGATATGGTTGATTTCGAGGTTATTTTGGG
>ML252916.1:0-20286 GCA_005239495.1 Nicotiana undulata | reverse complement strand
TACACCCTTACTTTACTACCATGGTAGCATTCTATATCTTCTAAATGCTCCTAGTTTTAAACTTCTTTGAGTTCACTCATGCTATACTGAGCTGTTTATAACTGTATGGAAACCATCAGCTCTCTTGTTGTGATGGGTTTGATCCCGAGGAATTACCTATTCTCGTCACCTTCTCACTCACCTTTTCTTATCCTTACTCCTGCCTAGCTAAAACCTTGTTGCTCTACCATACTTTATCTTGCGACCTACACACATCTACTTATACTACTCGTAATATTCCTTACATCATGTTAGCACCATAGATTTGCTTTCACGCCTTCTCAGTAGTCTTTAAATGTAAACAATTACTTTTCCTGGTCGTTCTGCCACTTCCTGCATGGATACTTGGCCTATCTTAGTGTCACGACCCGAAGTCCCACCTTCGAGCCATGACTGCGTCTAACGGTGAACCCGCTAGACAAGCCAACCTTTGAACAAAACAAACTCATTAACAACTAAGACGAGCGAGCTAACTAAGGCATCGATGGCCCACAATGTGAAATTTAACAAATAACCAAAATATAACATAGCAATTTCGGAATAAAGCCCATGAACAAATCCTAGAACTGGTGTCACATACTCACGAACTGTCTAAGAGATTACTACAAACAAAAGGTCTGAAAGTAAGTACATAGGACTGTCTTTGAAATACAAAGTAAGACAGAGCTGAAAGTGAAAAGTAGAAGGTGACGTCAAGGCCCACGAACGTCTGCGGGTCTACCTCGATGTCTCCTGTGTGAACTGAAGAGATGCTCCGACCGTCAGTGATCACCGGGTCCGACTGCGTAGTCTGCACAACATAAAGAAGTGCTGGTGTAGCATCAGTACAACCGACCCCATGTACTGAGTAAGTGTCGAGCCTAACCTCGGCGAAGTAGTGACGAGGCTAGGACCAACAACAACATATGTACCTGAATAGTTTCATATAATAACAGGAAAAATGGCAACAAAAATAAGCAATGAAGACAAATACGGGGAGAACATGCTGGGGGTAAGAGGGGCAACAATTGCTAGCACGGTAGAACAGGGCAGTAACTGATATGTAAAAGAAATAAGGCAGGAATTTAACTTCTCAACAGATAATGAAAAGCAAAAGGCACGGCATGTACCCTCGTGCATAACCTCACAAGCACTCGGCACGGAATGTCCCCTCGTGCATATATAATAACACTCGGCACGGAATGTCCCCTCGTGCATAAATAATAACACTCGGCACGGAATGTCCCCTCGTGCATAACCTCACAATCACTTGGCACGGAATGTCCCCTCGTGCATATATCATAACACTCGGCACAGAATGTCCCCTCGTGCATATATAATAACAAACAGTCAGCACGACATATCCCCTCATGCGACAAATAATAAAACAAATCAACAATAATGTGAAAATCAACATTTCGAAGTCACAAGTGCATGGAAATATTCAATACAATTCTATTGTCCCAGAAGGAGAAAACATCAATTACAAATTCAACAAGGCCCGACAAGGGTCTCAGCTATAACCAATCTCGCATCAGAATTATAATTTCAACCATGTAAGCCTCAACTGAAATAATCACTCAATAACTCTTCACGTCATGAAAAAATATCAAGGTATCACTTTTTAATTCACCAATTTCTCACGGGGCGGAGAATATTAAGAACATAATAAGTTTCATCACAATTGACTCACGGGCATGCTTGACCGCAACGTATAGGCACTCGTCACCACGCCTATACGTTGGACATGAGTTACGCATAGCAAGTAAGACTCTATACCTAATCCCTCAAGCTGAGGTTAAGCCAAACACTTACCTCGGCTCCAAAAATTGCAAGTCAAGCCTCGATCACAGCCTTTCCTTTAGAATCCGACTCTGAAATGGTATTATCTAGACATAATCAACCCAAGTATATCAATAATGTCTCAATAAATCAAACCCATGGCCTAATTATTTATTTCAAAGCATTCTTCCTAAGATTCCAAAATTTTACCCCGGGCCCGCTTGGTCCAAACATGAGGCTCGGACCAAAACCCGATCACCCATAACCCCACGAGTTAGAATATATGATTTGTTTTAGGATTCGACCCCAAATTGAGGTTGAATTATTCAAAATTCTAAAAAAACCCAACTCTACCTAAAATCCCTAATTTCCTACCTTAATTTCCATGTTTTAGGCCTAAACTCTAGTGATTAGTTGAATAAATTAAGAGGAAACGAGGTCAAGAGCACTTACCTATGGTGTTATGGAGGTTGGGGAGCTTGATTTTCGTCTATGGGTGGGTTTGAGGAAGAAGGGGGGAGTGAAAGATGGGAGTGATCCATAATGGGTCTGTTTTTGGGGTTATTAAAATCACTGGGTGGATTTACCCTTCGCGTTCGCAAGCCACTGGCTGCGTTCGCGAAGGGTTGGCAGCTGGGACCTATGCGTTCGCGGAACCAGGGCCGCGTTTGCGTAGGTCTCACCCCCTAACCCTCCGCGTTCGCGTACCTCTGCCCGCGTTCGCGAAGAACAACCTACCTGACCCCTAGACTCCACCCCTTAACACTACGCGTTCGCGAGAGGGGCGTCGCGTTCGCGTAGAGCAGTCCCCCCCATAGCTCCGTGTTCGCGCCCATACCCCTGCGTTCGCGTAGAACAAAAACCCAAGCCACACTATTTACCCTTCGCGTTCGCGTGCCCTTGGACGCGTTCGCGAAGGGTATCACACTAGACATCAGAAACCTGCAACATCACACCAGATTTTCCATGTTTTCACACCCCGTTAGCTACCCGAAACTCACCCGAGCCCTCGGGGCTCAAAACCAAAAACACACACGACTCCCAAAACATCCTACGGACTTGTCCAAGCTTTTAAATCATCAAAATATCATCAAAAACTACGAATCAAACTTCAAAACTCTTAGAATTGTTTCTCAAACTTCATAAACTTCCAAATTTCCCATTTTTGATATGAAACACGTCATTTCAAGTCCGTTTTACACCAAATTTCACAGATAGGACAAATAACATATAATAAACCTGTTCCGGGCTACGGAACCATAATACGGGCCCGTTAACACGGTTTTCACACAATTATTCATTTTCAAATTCCTTTATAATTTCCAGAAAACAATTTTCTTTAAAAATTCATTTCTTGGGCTTGGGACCTCGAAATTCGATTCCGGGCATACGCCTAAGTCCCATATTTTCCTACGGACCCTCCGGGACCGTCACATCACGGGTCCGGGTCCGGGTTCGTTTACCAAAAATGTTGACCAAAGTCAACTTTATTCAATTATTCAATTCAAAAATCCCATTTTTATCAATTTTTCACATGGAAGCTTCCCGACTACCTGCCCGGGCTGCGCACGCATATCGAGGTGAGATTAACGGAGGCTTTCGGGATCTCGGAACACCGATTTAGCTGGAATTACTTAGGATGACTTTTTGGGTCATCACACTTAGTGTCCATGAATACGGGAGTTCCTTGTAACTCATATGATCTCAATTATCAACTTTTGATTGATTTCTTTTTCTTCTTCCGTTCATTAGCTACGATAGGTGCCACTTTCTTATGGAGTCCATACAACATTATAGTGAGATAGTTGTTACAAGACCATTTCTACTTTAGGTCACTATGCTTATGTTGAAGCCTGTTTCCTTATTTCCTCAACTAGTCTATCGTTGTAATACTTAGGGAAGAACTTCTAACTCATATAAAGCTCAGACCTTATTACATTGTATATCCCACGGTATTTATGATGTTCTTACTCGCCTATCATTATCCTTAGTTACTTACCTCCATGCCCTTGTGCTTGTAGGGTTTCTTGTGAGCTGAAATTTCAGTTGTCTCCATTGTGGCACTCTCTTTTATTTCCGTAACACTTATATTATACCTTCTACTACCCCAAATCTTGTTTGAATATTTCTCGAGGATTACGATTTTGTATCTAAGAGACTGAATTTCCTATGCTGGGTTTCACTACGTTTATCTTGCATGATCTACTGATTTGCCTATATCCTCCTATCTAGCCATAACTAGGCTCTTCCTGAATCAACTACTGACTACCCATTGGTCCACTCTCATATATTTATTTTATGTAACGCCTCTTGGGTTATGTCCTTTGTCTTAACTTAACTCTTGTACGGGATCCTTATGTTTCAAGTATCAATATCATCGAGTGCGAAACCCTTATTGATTCTCCCCAACATCATGCTTGCATAATGTTCTGGAGTTATATTATATCTGTAGGATATGAATAAATGCAATCTTATTCCTTTCACCTTTTTACCACATTCTTCTTTTACCATTCGATATTTACCTCTTCATCTTTGGCATTTTGGTTCTACTTCTTCACAGCCATTACTCGCCTTGCGGTAACCCTTCTACACCAGGTATAATTGAATTTTGTACACACAAGGGTGACACATGGTATAGCTGGCACATTTAGTCCCTTAAGCTTAACTCTGCTCATAGTGCTTGCTTTAGGGAAGCGTCTTCGTGAATGACCTTTAAAGGTTATTCTTCTATTGTTCATTCTATTATTGTCGAAACACTATCTTTGAAACGATGTCGACTATTACCAATTCCTTTGATCCCTAATTCATGTTTGATTTTTTTTCTTGTTTACTATCTCATATAATTTCTATTACTTGGGGGGTCTAACTTTTCCTTATGGTAATCACGTGTGAGTCACCAACTCATTTCTCGAAAAGAGGGTATGGCTTATACTTTTGTATTGTCTCAAGTCCTATCTCCTCTCATTTTTTTCCTTTACTTGACTATAGACTTTATCATTATACCATATTTTGATTTACCGCTATCACTCATTTATCACCTCTTACTCATAATGTTTCATTTACTCTCTTCTTATTTTCATGCTAATATCTCTGTCTATCGTCCTATTATAAAGACTTCAACATGACGTTCTTTCACATTTAGCCCCCCCCTGCTTCATATCAGTGGCTCTTCGGGACGCCTAACATTCTTCTTTTTTTTTCTTTTTTTTACTAGTGGCTGGAGTCATACTAAGGCGAATATTTATCCCTTCTAGGATCCTAGTGCCTATCTTCTGAAATTTCTGAATATTCTAGTATTCATATCTGACTGTTCTATTCTAGAGTGACCATATGTCTATCTCCAAATGAGAACTATTACCATGTTCTGCACTACCCTTCAAAAATGTTAAATAATGATAACAATCTATCCACAATTTTCGGTTACTCTAACCCCATCTGGATCTTGATATCCTATCCTTCTCTTAAATTATTTCAGTTAGCTCCCATAGGGCATAATTGAGATTAGTATGGACAATTATAGATATCTCTGTTACCATTGAAAGTAACTAAAAATTCTTATATTTCTCTGCCAGAATTATAAATACTGATAATCTTTATTAAGTAGGTACCTCGTACCCGTCTTTGTCTTGCTTCTTTTACTTGCTAAAACTCGTATCTACCTTCTGGATCTCTTATTTCTTTTTACCATATGGGTAGATAGATATTCTTTCCTTAGAGCTCCTTATTAAGAAACTAACGCATCTTAGTACACACATGATCTGCTGAAGCTCTCACATTTACACATCATAAGCATGATGCAAAATTGAGTTCCTCTGACTCAACTCTTCCACAACGACATTGCAATCTCTTACCATCCATCTTTCTAGATGTATGCATCGTCGTATTATAAATAAGATAGAATTGAGGAAATTGAGTTCTTACGATTGAGCTCTACCACACGATCTAGAGTAAGAAGAAATAGTAACAGTCCTAAATGCCCTGTAGCCTCTTGCTTATAAGTGTGGTGCACAACACACCCATAAACAAGACTCTACTAGACACGGCTCATAGACAACCCCTAGTACAGACCTGCTCTAATACCAAGTTTGTCACGATCCAAACTAGAGAATCATGACTAGCACCCGGGCCATATTTGCCGAGCACCAACGTACATTTTATCTAGTTATTATCTTTAAGGGATAACGAGATCAATAAAATGGTAGATATGTATCATGAACATACATCACATGGGATGACTAGATGACTAAGAAACTACATAAAAGGTATGAGCTACAACGCTTCCATGAAAGACTATACAACAAAAATTAGCCAACAAGGCATACCAAACTATACATGAGTCGACACCTGTCTATGAGCCTCTAAAGAAGCATAAGTAATGCAACATAGCCGGAACAGGGCCCCGACATACCCATAACATCTAGATCTCGCCTATAACCGCTGAACAGGAAAGCCTACTGTGGTGGGGGAGCTGCGTTTACCCATCTATCAGGACCTGCAGCACGACATGCAACGTCCACAAATAAAAAGGATGTCAGTACGAATAAAGTATTGAGTATGTAAGGCAGGAAAGTATAAATAAGAACAGTAATGTAAAGAGAGATGTAGGAGATACAACCTGTAGAATCTGAGTGCTTCTAAGAGACAGTAACATGAAATGCATGATACATATATACACATAATCTTTTTAAAACATCCGCCTCTGTGGGCATCATCATCATCATAGATCATTCGCCTCTGTGGGAATCATCATCATATCATACCCGGCCTCAAAGAGGACTCGGTAAACCCAACTGACAGTGGTTGCACAATAGGTGCCATACCCGGCCGACTATAGAGCGGCTCGGTAGAGTAAAACAGATACATATATATAATGCATGCAGGACTCATTGGAATCACGTTCTGAACATTTCGGAGTGACGTAAGGTCGATATTCTCCGTACACATAATTAGGGCTAACTCATCATCAAGAATCTTATAAGAATCAGGAAGTACCAACAACATTGATAACATAAGAATAAGAGAAGCAACCTCAACATCAATTGTTCCATAAGAAGGGAAACAATGTAAGTACTGCTAGCTTCTAAGAGTAGAGTATCTTTGGAAGCTCGTTCATTGCATTATGTACAATCGGAGTCGTGCAAAAGAAGGAAAGGGATAGCCTCACATACCTTGTATATACTGTCCCAACCTCAAGCTACGCAAATGTCACAACTCCTTAATCTACAATAAGAGAAACGACACTATCGTTATCGTTTAAGCGTCATAACTATTATGTATCGACCACAACCTATTTTACGATGAAACGGACAGCACCTCCCCTATTTATATGACTTCACACAAGTCAAAACAATCACCTAACAGCCCAAACAACATCAATAATAATCATATTGAGCCTCCCAAAATAGTCCACACACAACCTAATCACTTCATACATAAGATGACCATTGTAGTCGTGTCAAACGACCCGGAAATGTTACTACGAACGACCAGCGCACAACCCTACATATATATGGTGTTTCTACACACCCTTCCTCCTCCAAAACTCCTCAAAACAGTAGTAAAACACGCAGCCCAACAGCAACACAAAACAATCCGCTACAAGTCAAATAACTCGAACTCACGGCTTCCGATCACCGTCCCGTGAGTTCTAACTATTAGGAAACACATTTATCAACCTTCCTTGATATTTAAACACTTAAATACAGATATTAGACGTTTCTTAACTATGAAGTAACTTCCAAAACTCTAACTACAAAGAAAAAGAAGAGGCGGTATAATGACACTTACGTCGTAGGGATCGTTTTGATGTTATTGCTTCTCGATTTCATGCCCGGGATGATATTCTTCTTTGAAACCCTAGAAGATAGCTTGAGGTTATGTTTATGGGTGTTCTCTGGTCGTTTTATGCTGAAATATGAAGAGAAAGCCGACCTAAGACACATATATATCTATTTTGGAAAAAGTCAAAGAGGTGCTAGCTTGGCATCCTAGGATTGGTCCATCTTCTGACGCTTATATCTTTTTATTCCGATGTCGTATGAATGAATAGTTAAGAGCGTTGGAAACTAAATTCCAAGACCTTAAATTTTGTATATAATATGTCCAAATAATACCTCATATAACACATGAAAAGTATTGCTCAAAAACCTCTAGTGATCCACCTACTTGTCACTTATGATGTCCGCGCAGTCTCGCGAAACTGCAAATATCTCTCTACTCCTATGTCGTATCGATGAACGGTTTAATGAGTTAGAAACTAGACTCATAGATCTTCAATTTGGTAGGTATATCATCCCCTAATTACAAGTGTATCAGGAGAAAATCTCAGTTATATTAGACCTAATTTTCAGCACATTATGAGTGTAACTTGTGAAGACCTTTGCCGACTTTTGTTCCACAACTTGCTTGACTTCAAAATGTAGAACACAACTATCATACGATAAAAATTAACTCATAGCATAACCTCCTTATCATGTAATGAACCATAGTCTCACCCTAAAGTACATGTTATAACATTCCAAACTCGTCGACTTTCGATGAAACTTATTTTCTTCAATTGGTTTAGCTTCTAAGCTTTCCAACCCTCTTGGTACTCGTTATTCATGATCTTAAATATTTGTAACCTCTAATGTAACATGATTAAATTACTTTATATTCCATCAAATATAATATTATTTCCGATCTTACATCAATTGACTTACGATGTACTCTCACGTACGAAAACATGGGGTGTAACACAAGGATTGAATCGGACCCCGAGAACCAGAATAACTACTAGAAGACCCTGGTATAGATGAACCCAGAACTGATGGAGCACGAGATGAAATCTAAGCTGGGAGGGTGGTGATAGATGGCTGACTAGGACGAGCACTATTTGAATCATGGCTAGCTGAGTTGATGCACCAAGATGAACCGGACGATCCATCTAAGAGGGCCTGTAATGACGGCCCCTACTATGGTGGAATTGTCCTCGAGACGAGGCACTGCTGAAACCACCTGAACCGCGATGCCTTTTAGCCTCCTTCTCCTCACGCTTCTAACTGTGAACTTGCTTTAGGTATCCAGCAGTATCAACAACCTCGTCAAACCTCGCACCTGATGCAATCTCCCGAGTCATGATGTAACGTTGTCCATAGTTGAGGCCACCAATGAACCTCCTAATCCTCTCAGTGGGAACCAACCATACCCCGTGACGAGCCAACTCTTAAAACCTCATCTGTTACTAGGTCACTGACATACCCTCCTGGAGTAGCTACTAAAACTGCCTACGCAACTCCTCTCTTCGAGTCTGTGGAACAAACTTCTCTAAGAAGAGAACTTGGAACTCAAGCCACGTAAGTGGTGTAGCGCATACTAACCTGCTCAACAAATAGTCTTCCCGCCATCTGTAGACTGCCACTGACAGCTGAAAAATAGTAAACGGGACTCCACTGGTCTCTAAGATACCCGCCGTGTGAAGGATCCGTTGACACCTATCTATGAAATCCTAACAATCATCTGACTCTGCCCCACTAAACTCTAGAGGCTTGAACCTCCCAAACTACTCTAGCCTCTTCTACTCCTCGTCACTCATAGGTGGACAAATCTGGGTTCTAGCAGCTGCAACTGGCTGGGCGGGTAGTATCCCCGATGTCTGGAGTCCCTAAGCTACCTACTCTGGAGTACGGGCAACAAGAGTCTGAGAACCTCCCCAACCTAAGAAGTGGCTGGTGCAACCGTCATTGAAACTGCATGAGCAAGGCTCGTGCATACAGTCAATATCTGGGCCAAAACCTCCTAAAGGTATGGAATAACAATGGTCACATCAGGTGCCTGAGCTGGTCCCACCTGATCAATAACATCCGGTATCTACTCCTCAACTGGAGGCTCCACAACTGTTGCTCTAGCTGCACTATAAGCCGCATCTCGGCCTCCACCGCGGGCCCGGCCTCTTACGATCCTGTAACGATCCGGTCCGTCGTTACGCAGTATACACATCTATTCCTTTATTTTTGTCTGGTAGTAGCTCGGTTAGACTGTTCATGAAGTGTTGGGGTCGGTTGGTTCGGGTTCGGAGTGAAAATAGAGTGGATTGAGACACTTAGTCTCTAACTAGAGCTTTAGAGTTGGAAAAGTCAACTCAGAGTTGACTTATTGGTAACCGACCTCAGAATGCGGATTTTATGGTTCGGATAGCTTCGTTAGGTGATTTGGGACTTAAGAGTGTGTTCAGAATATTTTTAGGACGCCCGGTGTAGATTTAGGCTTGAATTGGCGAAGTTAGTATTTTGGCGAATTCCGGTTGATAGGCGAGATTTTGATCCGAGGGTCGGAATGGGATTCCGAGAGTTGCTGTAGCTTCGTTAGGTCATTTTGGACTTGCCCGCAAAATTTCAGGTCATTCGGAGATGGTTTGGTTGGGTTTTTGATCAAATGCGTGTTTCGGAAGTTTTTGGAAATCATAGGCTTGAATTGGATGAGAATTTATTGTTTTGATGTTGTTTTTGGTGTTTTAATGGCTCGACTAAGTTTGAATAACCATTTTTGATAGGTTGGTATGTTTGGGTGGGGTCCCGAGGGGCTCGGGTTTGATTTCGGGCGTTAAACAGAGGAAAGTGGAACTTGAAATGCAGCTGAAGCTGCTACTGCTGGTGCGATCGCACCTGAGATGCTTGGGCCGCAGGTGCGGACGTCGCAGACGCGAGGGNTGAGTGTTAAGTGAAGGACCGCAGGTGCGGTCAATGTGTCGCCCCTGCGGGCCCGCCGTTGCGGGAAAGTGATCGCAGGCGCGGAGCCTAGGCGTTTAAGTGATTTTCGCAGGTGCGGTTAAAATGTCGCGCCTGCGGAGTCGCAGGTGCGAGAATAATACCGCTGTTGCGGAAATGCCTGGGCAGAACTATAAAAGGCAGCCTTCGTGAATTTTGTCCTTTTTCACCATTTTTACACACGGGTTGGAGGTTTTGAAGGGATTTTGAAGAGGGATTTCGTTGTTTCTTCAAGGAGGTAAGTTTCTTGGACTCAAAACTCGTTATATTGTGCATTAAGAACGATTTTAGGTTGAAATCATGGGTAAAAACAGTAGAAAAATGGTGGTTAGGGCTTGGGTTTAAGAGAGGAAGAATGGGGGAATTGGAGGACCATTTGAGGTCCGATTTTCGTGTTCTTGGTATGGTTAGACTCGGGAAAGGACAAGGGACCTAGTGTTGTGAAAATTTCTGACTTTCGAGACGTGGGCCCGAGGGCCGGGTTTTGACCGAATTCGGGATTTTGGTATTTTTGCTAAATTTTGATTTGGGGATTGTTCCTTAGCACATTGTGACGCTATGTAATTGATTATTGATAGATTTGGAGCATTTGGAGGCTGATTCTCGAGGAAAGGGCCAGGCAGAGTAGTGTTGAGCCGGTTTCAAGGTAAGTAACGGCTTCAACCTTGGAACTGAGGGGTTCAAAACCCCAATGTACATGCTAATTGATGATAGCTACTATGATACACTCGCCAAGTGACGGGCATATGGGTGTTGATTGAATTGTTGTGGCCCGGCTTATCGCCATGCACGGTTTGACTGTTATTCCACCATGATATCGGTACTGTGAACGGTGTTAATGCGTAGAAACTAAAAGAAACATAACAAGTATAAATGATAAGACTTCATGTCTATATGTGGAGACCGGAAAGGGTCCGTTACTGTTGTTTCTATTGCGAACTTTACTTGTGCATACTCAGTCCTGTTATTATACATGTATTCGTATTTCAGTCTCAGAAATCATTTATTTATCATGCATTGCCATTGTTTGGGCTGTTTACATAATGAGAGTGTTGTGAGGAGACTGGTAATTCTGACTGAGTATGGGCCTAGAGCCAAATGTTGAGATGATATACCCTTCGTGGGTTTGATATATATATAGCGCTTGGGCCATATGCTTGGCAGCCCCTCCGGAGTCTTTACACGCCCAGTGAGCGCACAGTTATTGAGGGATGGATTTCCCTGGACATGGATTTGTCCGAGATATGAGATATTGAGGGATGGATTTCCCTGGACATGGATTTGTCCGAGATATGAGATATAGAGGGATGGATTTCCCTGGCACAGATACTGTTTATGAGATATGGAGGGATGGATTTCCCTGGTACAGATTATGGATGAGTATGATATCCCGGAGATGGATTTCTCCGAAAGGCTGAATTGGCCTGCTCCCTCGGTACTTAGTGACTGAGTCACCACGTCGTACATGTTACGGGATGGATTTCCCTGGGCCAATGGCCAATTATGTGTACCGAGAGGACTACCTGTGAGAGTTGCATGATACATACATGGCATTTAATTGTTATTTACGGATATTGTCACTGATATACTCGGTTATTCCTGAAATATTCATTATTTGAACTGTGATTTACGGAGGTTGAGTTCGTCACTACCTCCTCAGACCGTAGGTTGTTTTCGTTATTTACCTGCACACTGTGTGTGCAGATCCAGGTGCACCGAGATTTGACACGGAGCAGTGATAGCAGCTATTCTTCCAGAGCCGACGAGGTAGCAGCTGACGTTCGCTGTCCCGTCCCTCTTTTCCCTATTCTTCCCTTCTGTATTAGAAATTGGAAACTTAAAACTTCAGTATTATTATTCTCAGTTGTATTGATGTTAGTAGCTCATAACTGCGTGACTCCAGATCCTAGGTTGATCGTTGGAGCTTATTTCTTTTGTTGGACTGTTTGAAATGATTAAAAATGCCCGTATTTCTATGAATTTAGTCAATGATGAGTAAATTTCTCTAATAAATGAATTGAGTATTGTTGTAACGGTTGGCTAGCCTGGTTCCACGACAGGCTCCATCATAACCTGGAAACGGGTCGTGACAGATCCTAGATGGTGGAACTGGTGGCCGCTTGCCTGATCCATTTGCATGTGTCCTCATCATCTGCGAGAGAGTAGAATAATAAAAATTTAGTTTCCGGAATCAACAAATTTGTATGACAAGAATACAAGAGAGTGAAGTTTCCTATTGGCTCGGTAGCCTCTCAATGAAAAGTACAGACATCTCCATACTGATCCGCAAGACTTTACTAAAACTGATCATGACTTGTGAGACCTAAGTAACCTAGGGCTCTGATACCAACTTGTCGCGACCCAAGATCCCTACCCATCGTGGCGACGCCTAACACATTACTAGAAAATCTAACAATCACATAACGACTACACATTTGAATTAAAACATAATTTAATAAGCTCAGCAGTGAAAAGTCTCATAAATAACTGATAAAAACAACTATAACTCAACTACAACCATCCCAAAATCCTGGTGTCACTGAGTACATATGCTACTAACTGTTAACATAGTCTGAAACTCTAGTACAACTGTTTGAGAAAATAGAGCAGTACTAAATAAAATGAAAAGAATGAGAGTCAAGGACTATGGGCATCATAGCAGCTACCTTGAAGTATTCGAGCAGGTACTAGCACCAGATCTAGCAATCACCAATGTACCTGTATCTGCACACGAAGTGCATAGTGTAGTATGAGTATAACCGGCCTAATGTACTCAATAAGTGACATGACTAACCTTGGGCTGTAAGCAGTGACGAGCTAACAAGGATACAAAAAGAGCCAAATTAATGACAACATAGATATAACAAAGAGAATGACAGTAATAACTCAGAGAAAACTTCCATGTTCAGCTCGGTCATAGTACAAAAATTTAGGCTTGCTTACAAGTTCAACAACTTAAGTCCGCATGAGGAATATTACGTCTCTATGCCTAAATGTCAAATATGCATGTCATATGTAATGTATCAAAATGATAACCTCAGGAACTCACAGTCTTAGAGTGCTTACTCTGGCTATCTCATTTTCCCACTCCTGACACACACACAATCACTCAGTACTATACAGGTTCCTGGAATTAATGCCCCTCACCAAAGCACGTGTATATAAATCATTGTGCCTGCGCTCACTGGTGCTATGTTATACTCCGGGGGGAGGATATTTCCCAAGCGCTAATATAAATATTATAAGGAACCTGATCCAAAATGATAAATAATCCAATAAGGCCTGCTACGGCGTGCGACTGATCCATAATATCACTCACAATCCGTCTCTCAGGCCCCAACTCAGTCATCAATCTCTCTAGTCTCACAGGCTCACAAATCTCATAGCTATATGCCCAAACAATGATAATATGATGTAATGGTAAATGATAATAGATACTGAGCTATGATATGAAAATGAATAAATATTACTGAGTATGTCACGACCCAAAATCCAGTAAATGTTGTGATGGCGCCTAACATCGCCGTCAGGCAAGCCAACAGTGATCGATCAGCTTAATTACTCATTTTAGTATCTTGAAATCATAATTTTCATTAATTAAACAATATGAAATATAATTGCAGGGTAAATGATAATATTCACACGAACTACAATAATGTACAATCCATAGGAACCCCCAAAACCCGATGTCACAAGTGCATGTGCATCAACTAGGAAATATAATAAAATACAACATTTGTCTAGTATACAAATTAGATAGGAGAGTATAAATAACTCTGATGTAGACTCTGCAGGTTGCGGATCGAAACATGAAATTTAGCTCACGGTAAAGTCCCCCGTAATAGCTGCGCCTCTATGCCTAAAAGACAACCAAACATATATGTACATGTACAAAAAGTTCAACAAGTGTAGCATGAGTACGTAAATCAACGAATACCCAGTAAGTAGCTAGCCTAACCCTAGAGAAGTAGTGACGAGTGGTTGATATCGACACTTACTAGTTGTCTAATAAGACATACAGTAGAAATAAGTAGATGTGAGTCAGAGTAAATAAACAAAATAATAAGTATAAACACGTGATACAATTATCCTCTCACCAATAACTCAAAATCTCAGCTAGTAGTTACCTCCTCAATCTGAGTATAGATAATGGACCTCGCTAGATAGATCGTCACAGTTCAAATCAGGAAAACTCGCAGATATACTGGCTTCTTGTCAATTATTACGTACAATTTTATAAGAATATTTTATAGGAAATGCCGAGGCGTATGGCCCGATCCCATCATAATATGTGTATTATCGAGGTTCGAATGACGCGAACATAGATACATCCATTATATTGGCGAACGGTCCGCTCCCATGAAAGTGTGATACATAATCTTGTCGAGGTGTACGGCCCGATCCCCTCATAATGTGCACACTGTCGAGGGTCGAACGACATGAGCCATAGATGTATCTATTATACTGCCGAGGCGAACGACCCGATCCCATTAGAATAAGAAGCTATAACGGGTCCTTGACCCCACTTATGAATAGACGTGTGAGTTATATATTAAAGACAAACCTTCAAATGAAAACGCATAACGCGGACGAAATTCCTAAGGAGAGTTCAATGATTCTATGGCTAATCATGAAGCTCGTCAAACCTCTACAATATCAAGTCTATCACTCTACGCAAGTCTAGTCTCAAGTCGTAATACAAAATAAAGGAATTAAACGAGCAAAGATAACCCATATAATACAATTATAGAATGGTGTGATCCTTAGTCTAGACAATAACATGAATATAGCTACGTACGGACTCTCGTCATGATCACGCCCAACTGTGCCTTATAAAGAGGACAAAGCGGTCGCTACAAATATATTCCAGGTATTAAGCCCAAAGTCGAATTCCACAAGGAATTAACCTATCAATTACCGCTATCAGGCCCACACAATTCCACTAAATCAAATTCCCAAGATATTTAGATAACACTTGGGTTGTTTTCTAACTAACTATTACTTATTGAACTGTAATGACTAAGAACTAACTAAGAACGGCTTGTAAACAATAATTGGAATGATCTAAGGTTATGATTTCCCCTATTGTTGGAATACTTTCCGCTATGTTGTATAGATTTTTCTAATCTTCTCTATCGATCATGAGCACTTTGGCTGTCGTAAATCTCTCCCGAGTAATTACGACAATATACTAGGCATATTCTCCTGAATTACGCCAGCTAGATTTAACTACAGCTCACTTAGCCGCACGCAAGGTTTCGTTATCCCTAATCCTATCTTCAATGCAATCTTTGTCGTTTTTTGCTCTTTTTCATCCGGGCTATCCTCGATTGGACTTGTACGTACATATTGACCTCAAAACGCTATTTATCCTCCTCCTAGCTAATAGTAGCTCTTGCAAAGCATAAAAATCTCAATTAGATCATTTTGTTATCTTTTAGCATTCAAAACATCAATAAATCATGGTTAATTTAGAGTATAAATAGCATCTACATTACATAATATAGGCTACTATCAACACCCCACACTTAAACCGTTTCTAGTCCTTGAGCAACAAAAACACACTCTACATGACTAATCTTCACTGGGTAACATCCCTACCCCTCATACTAAGAATAATTCACAATGGTAGACTACCTTAGCGTAACATCCACACCTCAAGAGTGGACTCTCTCTCTAGCCACGTAATGTCCCTATCCGGGTCTTCTACTCTCAGTCAAAGGTCCAGACTTACCTTCCTTTCATAAGTCAAGTGCTTACTCACCACAAAAGAGACTTATGTCATAGTCAATATAATCCACACACTGAGGACTTCAAATAAGCAAGATTTCACTAATCCTCATAAAGACATTCTTATGCCACAGAAAACGCACCATAGGCTTGCCCGTAGTGTACTACTCTACTAATCAAGCACATTCAGTCTAGGATCAATTAGGACTTTGTTTGGATGTAATGTAGGCTGCAGGTCGAGTAGGATACATTTGGATATAGTAGTGACTACACCTCCCTAAGCACTTTAATACATCTATTTCAACATTTAAGCCCATACTTCTGTCAAACCCCCATTCCACCTTTACATTAATGTGTTATACCCCTACTTCTTTAAGCACACTTTTTTTTATCAAAAGCCACCACCATTAGAGACTTATTCTTTATACAATACATATCATTCTCTTTTTTTTTTCTTCTTATTTTCAATTCCGGTGGCTTCTAGTATTATTGTCACACCGTGCACCTTTATCCTTATTTTCTCAGTTCCACTTAAAAGCCCAAACAACCACCTCACACTTTAACTTTTCCATATTCATAACAATTCAAGTGCTTATAAGAGGTGATAGGGTTCAAATAGATCGATCATTCAAAAATTGGGTAAGGCTTGTAATGTGGTTGCCAGGAAAAACAGGATTACAGGCTCAAAAAGGTTAACTATGGTATAAACAATCAGGTGGATAAAACATACACAAATAGGGTTCAACATAAATGCCTATGTCACTTCCTAGACAAAATAAGACTACCATTTTGCTTCATAAACACACATGGCAAGTTCTAGGCATTGAATGTTAGCACATAATACACAAAGCCTCACTCACACATGGCACATGACTCAATTCAGGTAGGATCATCAGACACTCAACTCAAGGTACTTAAGCGAAATTAAGAACACATATTTTAAGGCTTTCTCTCTAGAGTCAACTAATGCATTTAAGTGTCACACTAAGGTAATTTATATTCAAGGTAACATGGAGTTAAGGGATTCTATTTCCATTTTTCTCGCCCATAGGTTCCTAACTAAAAAGAAAAAAAACTAACTACACCCGGTTAAAATAAAAACCCTTGGAAAAGAACCGTTGTTTAAAGAAAAACCAAGGGGGAGTTGATACTATACTACAAAAACCAAAATCTTTTTTTTTGTTCGACTTAAGTCCCTCAAGAAACCCGTCGAGAAGTGTCTATCGTTAGGCCAAGTCGAAGTTAATTTAACAAACCAAAATACCAATCAAATACATACAAATATACAACAACAACAACAAATCATCCCCCACCCCACACTTTAAAACTTGGCATGCCCTATGTCAAATATATTAAGCAGAGTAAGGTAAGGGAACTTCCCTGGTGCTCAATCCTGATCGGAGATAGTGCCAGGATGGAGGTGACATGCTCGTCCTAGCGCCCGTAGCCAGCCCACTTTCAGTAGCCAGAGTATCAACTCTAGTACCCAGGTCCGTGACCTAATTGTGCAACCCAACAATTTCCTGCTCCAAGGCTATCAAATGGGTACTCCGGCGGGCCTGAGATGGGCATGCCTCATCATTAATCTGCACATGTGGGGCGGATTCATGCATTGCCCCCTCATCACCATCATCATCATCATCATCTGCCTCATCCAAGGGATCATCTTGCTCAGCTTCAGGTACCACCGGGTCTTTCCCAATGGTGACTTTGCTTGCCCTGAATGCGGCATTTGTAAGGCCCTGGAAAACTTTTCTAAGTAATTTAGGATTTCGAGGTGCCAGGTAGGCTAATTATAATATTTGTGTACTATAAATATGATATAGACGAATTGAATTTGGTAAATAAGTGTATAAGTCATAAAATAAGTATTGTGGGGTCCAAGGAGAGGCCTAATGTAGTGGCCCCGAGAAAAACTTCACTATGTAATTCAAGGTTTTGTGGTGTCAAGGTAGGTAATACATTGTACTTCCGGAGTTTTGGGATTGAACGATGCGCTGAGGAGTTGAAATTTTTCGTTGCAACTAGACTAGGCTTTAGGTAGATAAAGCCCGGATAAAGCCAGGCCAGACCAGGCGTTAGCCAGGCGATGCCAGGATAAAGCCAGGCGAGACCATGCGTTAGCCAGGCGATGCCAGGTCTGTGGCTCGGTCGGAAATGTTGGATTATCAATTTTCTATCTTTATAACCCGACCCCCACACCCATATAAACCCATTTCTCATCATTTTATGCTTATTTTCACGTAAATTAGAGAGAGGAAAGAGTGGATTCTAGAGAGAGAAAGTCCCAACTTCATCAAATTGATCATCCTTCATCACTCAAGCTTGGAACTAATCAAGTAGGACACAAATTTCTTCACTCTAAGAGGTAAGCTTCTACCACACTAGCCTTAATTTCCATATTTGTGTTAAAATGAAACAAGGTTAGGTGAGTTCATGAAGATGGGGGTAGGAATCTTGCATGCATGTAACCAACTAGTCATAATCTAGTAAAGGGAAATGGGTTAGAGAAATCTTTCACTAAAAAGAGGCCATTTAATCTAAATGAACACCTAGTGTTGATGGAATGCTCAAGTGAGTTCAAGACATGATCATTATTCCTAATTCTAAGTTCAATTAAGCCATATTGTGAACTAGATTGAAGGTTCTATAAGGTCCGGTGAATTGTGGTAGAAATTTAAGGAAAAATCCCAAATCGAGGTATGTATGGCTAACTTTAATCTTTGCAGAATCGTCACGCTAGTGTCCGAGCATTTGGTATGAGTTCCTTGCTTGATCGTATTTGAATTGATTGTTCTAATGTGTTGAGGCATAAAATTCTGTTCTCTGATTGTCTTAGCTGTTTACCATGTCACCATGTTACTTGAAAATGTGAAATATGATTCTTTATGCTTATCCTATCATGTGCAAAATTCATCATATGTTGGAATTTATCGATATGAAGGATAGTTCTACTAAACGAATGAAACTGGTAACGAACTCAATTGTTAAATGTATCAAAGTGCCAAAGGCTATGTAGTAAATGATGGGAAAGAAATGTGAATTGATTTAATTAAGATAAATGGTTATGGCGTACCTTACATGTCTCACTGTTTTTGTAAAGGTTATTGTGTCCCTTGATTTCACATGGTTCTCCGGTTGCTATGAACTTATACTCTTGGTGGTAGAAATTCTTGTGATTGAGTTGTTACTTGTTGTTGCTTATTTAAACTATGTCCAGTGGGATCGGGTTGCATGCCGCAATAGGAGGAATAAGGATGGTATGTAGAGAAGGAACAAGGGTGCAATGTGATTGTACGGTGGGGTCGGGTTGCACGCTGCAACAGGAGAAACAAGGGTGGTTTTTTAATAAGGAATAAAGGGTGAAATATAATTGTATGGTGGGATCGGGTTGCGCGCCGCAACAGGAGGAAATTGGAATAAGAAACTGCGAGACTCTCATTTGAGTTCTTTGTATTTCTATGCAGCGTTGTTTGATTTCCATGACTGTCTTCTACTTGTGTAATGTTTAATTCTACATACTAGTACTATTTAATGGTACTAACGTCCCTTTTTTCGGGGTCGCTACATCTTTTAAATGGATGTAGGTGGTTCTGTAGCAGGTAGCGCCGATCGTTGATAGTCGTGCTTTCTCCTCCACCCTTTAGCAGTTCTGGTGAGCCCTATTTCCTCCTGGGGCCGTGTGTAGTTATATGTTGGTCTCTTTTGTATATTTTGTCCCTTTTGAGGTATAGCCAGGGCCTTGTCGTCAGCAGGTCTATGTTCATTTCTCCGTACTCTTAGAGGTTACGTAGACACTTATGTGGGTTGTGTGTATTTTGGGTAGTTGTAGGATTAACTTGTAATTGTAACCCCACCTCTTAAATATTGTAATTAGTATGTATGTTTGGGACACCTAAATTTTAGTATCGATGTATATAGGAAATAATGGGTTAATATCATGAATGTGTGCTTTCGATTTACCTCTTGCTAACTTATGTAAATAATGTATGCTATAAACACGGGGAGAAAC
>ML252915.1:57635-91720 GCA_005239495.1 Nicotiana undulata | reverse complement strand
ACACACACACACACACATATATATATATATATATATATATATATATATATATATATATATATGACATATTTGATCAGAGTGTTGATCACACTTCGAGAACAGAAACTTACTCCAATATTGCGGAGGTGTAAGAATTGAATGATGAAAAGCTACACATCAGCATATCATATTGCAGACAAGAAGCTAAAATTAAGATGGTCCAATCAAGATGGCTTCTAGTTTATCATCAGTATAAGCGAACAAGTGAAAACTTTGTAACCTAACCAGATGCTTAATTGAAAAGATAAGCTTGCTGGTTGTTTAAAAAACAAAACCACATGCAGAACATTAAATACCTCACTAGCAAGAGGAACACGCCCTTGAACAGTTGTTACAATGGACCAACCCAGTGTAGACATGTTGAGGACAACAGTTTCAGAGACCCCTGCAATAAGTGTAAGAGTGCCAAAATAGCATAAACACATCATGGCTGGCTTGGCTCACAAAAAAATAACCATTTTAGAGCAACATTAAGGTGATCACAGAATTGACACCATCATGTAATAGCTAAACATATCTAATCTGGATAGCATAGTCTTCTCTGGGTTAGACACTACGGAACCACTCATTTCTTTGGTAGATTCACCACCAATGAGCACCCAGATATTCAAATGAGTTCATCTAGTCTCTGTCATGCAAAGACCAAACTACTTTCTATATAAACCAAGCAGAGAAACCAAAAAAGTCGTCCTGAATCTTATCTGTTACCTTTGTTAGCATTACAAATGCCCTAATTCTGCCATAAATCAAGTCTATGAGAGACATTTATGTTTTGAAAACGAGAAATACCTTCTTCCTCCTACATGGCATTACATTGTAAAAAGGGGTTGCAAATAACCAGTTCTGCCTTTCCCTCCAGGGAGATAAATTATAAAGTGGAAGAACCACACAAGGTTGAAAAGATTATTTTAACATGGAAATTAAACAAGGATTTGAACCACCAGAATGCCATTCTCCCAAAATGCAGGCTAATTCGTACCATCAGAAGAACATTGCAACAGTTTAGACAAAATAATTGCTAAGAAGGATTCGTGAATATTAAAATGATCTGAAACTACCCAAACACCCTCTCTTCCACCCCCTAAGAAAAGAAGGAACTTAACTCATTGACCAATTACTGTTTTACTCACTGATCAAACGAGACACTGTTTTACTCTAATCGTTCTTATAAGATTAGGGCCTTCAAATTATAAAGAGGTTCACAAGCTTGTATTGATTAAATCAAGGCATAAAATGAGAATTAAAGCTGCCCTTGTACAATTAAAAAAATTAAATAAGGCCTGGAAGGTAAGCATGTCAATGATAATTCTGTTTTGGATTTAAAATTTGTAACTTGTATTCATCAGCCCTCATTGAAGGAATGGAAAAAAATAAAAGCTCCTAAAATAAACAGCACTTAGAAGTTAAACTCTCATGATCCAATGCACATTCCTAGAGGACGAGAGCATACCACTCTTATTGTTGCCTCCACCAGTAATAAACCAATTCTCTCCAACTGTCACACCAGCATGGCCAGCACGTGGACTTGGTATTTCACCCTGTTGGGTAGGCCTTGACCATTCCATCTACAAAATTAGAATAAATCAAAATTACCAGTTATACATAAAGAATCTCACTTGAGCATTTTTGCAACAGCTAGAAACTTAATGCATTGTCTCACGGTTTGTAAATCAAGGACATGAAGATCATTGAAGCAAGTAGCATGTGAGCCTCCGCCAAAAATAAGAAGGTAACGCTCAGCATGTACTGCAGCAGCATGATCAGACCTTGGAGAAGGAGGCACTCCCCTACCAAAAGAAAAGAGCAATGTAAATGAACATGGATTCTACATAAATTAAATTGGTAAGACCACTTGGATATTGCACGTTGATAAAGGTATAATGCCACTAAGCGTGGAGAGAAGCACTCAAGGAGAAACATTAAGAATTATATACATATTCTCAAAAATATTATATACATGTTGAAAATTATAAACTATCAAACTTTTGACACCGGGAGATTGCATCTATGCACACAACATTAGAAGCAAGTTAGGTTGACAATGTGTTCTTTTCTGAGATGCATAAACTTATAACAAATACACACAAATGGTGACCAGCTGATTCGTCCATCAACAGGCAAGCAACAAGTATAAGGGAAAATAATGATGCTTAAATTTCCTGAAAGCATCTTACAATGTGCCCATTTCATCCCAGGTCATGGTTTCTAAGTCTAGAATGTGAAGATCGTTCAAGAGAGATCGATTTGCATCTTGTCCACCAAATATGACTAAGCTTGTCCCAGCAAGGGTAACTGAATGACCTCCACGAGATAACTGCATGAGCAAATGTGAACTGATTTTTAGTCAAACAAGAAGCACAAAATAATTAGGTACTTGATACCTCTTTCATTATACTTGAGTTGGAAATGGATAAAAGCAGAGATGATCCATAGCATATTTGACCTACGGTATGTTTAGTTGGGGAGAGGTGGGAGGAATAAGTGAATGTGGAGAGCTAAGAGTTATTTCTCTTGTTTGATAAAAGGAAATAAAAGTGAACTAAAATGGGAGTAGAAGTGGAGGTGCGTCCTTAAGTTCTCCCATCCTTCCAAACAAGACGAAGCACATCATGTTTACTTCGTTTCCAACCACACCAAACAATGAACCAAATCATCAATACTTCATTTGAAAAGTAAACTAGTTAAGTTATCTCTCCATAACTCACCCCATCCCCACCCCAAAAAAAAAAAAATAGAACCGAACATACTATTAAAGTTTCATGCTGTGGAAAATATGAAAAAATGACACAAGAAAAGAAAATTGCAAGAGGAAGTAACCCTGAAGGAGTTCAAATCTTAGAATTGAATGTACTGAAGAAACAGCAGTTTAGATGGGTAACATCTGAAAGAAGTTATCAAAATCAGAGGTAGGGATGATATAATATTTGAAGCCACTTAAAGGGAAACAGTATCGTGACATAAACAAATATACCGGCGGCTTTCCATAAGTCTTCAAGGTTGACCAAGTACGCGCTGGCAGATCAAACACCTTCACTGGCAAATGAATGGAACATCGCATTAAGCAGCAAAACAAATATTCAAGTGCAAAAGATTCTAAAAATGTCTATATGTTGACAGAAATACTTCTCTAATTACCACCCCCAATTTGTTATCAAGATAGTTATTAAGCAAGATTACCAACAAACACCAAGAAGATACAGTTCCTAGCCAAATATGTGAGCTCTTAAATGATATACTGTCAAATAACATGATAGGAAGATACCTCTAAAGGGGAAGCAAGTTCCATAGGACAAGTGTGAAAGCAATGTTAGTGAACAATGAATGTTGCACCTTATCAGGATGAGTGTCAAATAAAATGGGACAGAGGGAGTAACTTGAACTGAATAAGAAACTTAAAAGTGCACTTTTTCATCTAACCTAAAATTAATTTGGTTTGTGAGCTTCACTTAAATGTCTTTTACTTCTATTTCACTTAATTATAGATTTTTTGGATTACTTTGTTCATGTAATTGTTTTTTTCTGATTATATCTTTTCTAGCATTACATACATAATATTTTCTTTTTTCCTTCATTGCACCTTTCTTTACTAAAGCACACTTTAATTGTGCTTTGAACTTAAAGCCCCAGCAGACCTTGGGTGCTTTTTCGCACATTTTGCTTTTGACAACACTCTACTAAATCACATCTTACACTGCTCTTCTACGAATTCAAAGTAAATGGACTCAAACTTAACAATATGAACAAACCTTGCATAGTTTCAGAAGGATCTTTTGTATGTCCACCAATTGAAATGAGCTTATTTCCTTCCCATGGTATCTATAAAATACAACAGAAATACCCAAATTGAAACAAAACAAAAAAAGGAATACACACATGCACACACACGCACCCACCCACCCACACACACACACACACACACAGATATATATATATATATATATATATATATATATATATATAGAGAGAGAGAGAGAGAGAGCAACTGAATGAGCTAAGAGGGATTTCATACTCAAATGAGAGTGCAATCCTTGTGCAAATAAAGGACAAAGGGGTGTCACTACCACAGTATTAAACCAATATCTGTACTAACCAGAGCGTGGCCAGCAAAGGGAGCTACTGGCACTTGAGAAGCTTCGCCAGCTGTTTTAACCTCTAATTTAGACCATGTCCAACTTCTCAAGTCCAAAGCCTGCAATGACCCTCAATCTGAATCAGAGACATTGAACACCAAGATACCAAAGAAGAATAGTTACAATTTTCTCAGGGATTTCTTATTTCTTTTAAGTAAAGGGTAACGACAAAATCACAGAAAAGAATGAGATGCTTCATGCTTGTATTAAGCCTAAAAACTAGCTGTCAAGCAGAACCACCAATAAAGGGTAGCCAGAGTATAAAAGATTTGCTCATTCATGATAACTAATAAATAAGAAATCATTGATGATCTTCTAGAAATATCAAAGACCACCTTATGCAGATCACCCACCTGGAGATCACTAAGGTAACGTCCATTGTGATTCCCTCCAAATATATACATCTTATCATCAATAACGGCTGCTCCATGCTGTAAAAGTAGATTGAAACTATTTGAGAAAATAAAAATTTTAAAAAAAATTAAAAAAATGCAGAACCGACACCTCGTATCGAGCTTTTGGCCGTGGACCAGATATAGGAGGTGCAACCCATTGGTCATACACACCAACTGCACCAAAGCCTACTGATACAACATCTTTATCCTGAGGTTCTGACAGGTTCCCATTTTCAGCAGGAATAGTTTTCGTCTCAGGAAGAACATTTCCATTTTCGGCAACTGGCTCAGCTATTTTATCATTCTGAACCAAAGAGGAACAGGGACATCAAATAAAAAGAAATATTATGTACCTATTCTCTACCTCCTGCAAACTTTCAATAAAATAAGTTTACTTATCCCAAAAAAAAAAGAGAAGCAGGAAACAATGAGAAAACAGAAGCGGAAGAAGCAAGAACAAAAGAATCATATAAACTAATACATACTCACATTCTTTTCCACCTGAACTGCAGGTTCTGAAACAAAATTTGAGGCCCTTGAATACCATCCTGGATCTTCTTCCTACCATAACGAATTAAAGAGTTTAATTCAAACTCCCAAATTAACAAGAGTTGGATAAAATTGATTAGCTCTACACAAACCTCCAATATTTTCACAAAAAGACGCATTGCCTCTGTAGAAGCCATGTTTCCAAGCCCATTCCAGCTTCACAAATATGAAACCTCTTAGTACACATATTCAAGCCACATAACAGTCAATGGAATGCTTAGTACTAGTACAGTAGGAAAAAAACTGATCTGCACAGGCCTCTAAGACCATATGTAAAATAGAGGATCAAATTAAAGAAGAGGAGGAGAGAATGAGAGAGTGAAAGATGAACCAATCAAAATTATCACTCCATACTGGAAACATCTCCAATTAACCGCCAACTAACTAGCTACTGCAGCAGGAGAAATATAAAACCCCACATAGAATAATACGACATTTGGTTGCTTGCATAAGGAAATATAATCGCCGCGTTATTCATTACAGTGTTTGGTTGGCGGTACCAAATAATATCCACATTAAGTTATGTGGGAACCTATGAATAATTGTATGCGGGATAGAATGCAGTATAGGAATATGTGTATTAGCAATGCTGAGATTAGACTATTTAAAGACAAAACTGTCCTAGTAAGTAATTCTTGTAAAACAATAATCCCTTCATTATTAACCACCGCATAACAAACTATTCATTATTAATCACCACATAAATAATATCAGATTATAATCCCCACAAACTAGCATGTGAACCAAATGACTGCTAATAGTAATAATGTATTGATTAGCAGTCAGTTTGCATACACGTCTTAGAACACTAAACTATAGGTTTTACGGAGACATAAAGAACAACAAGCATCTGTGCATATCGCGTTGCATTAACAAGTAAACAAAAAGGTAACTAGTAACCAACCTAGATAACAAGAGCAAATTTAGGTAATATGCCAATCACAGAGTTGATTCAAACAAACCTTTTCCATTTGCTTTGTTCTACTGGACTCCAACTTCTAGGCTTAGGAATCTTACAAGGTCCTACAGTTGCCTGAACCAAGTAGAAAATAAAAACAAAAAACCTTACACAAGGAGCCAGAGCTTTCACAATTCCACGAATAAGTATACAATGTATAAACAACATAATGAAAAATCACATTCAACACGCCTTCAATTTTATAGCCAATGCCTATAATTTGATGTGATTCGGACATGGCTCCTCTAGATCTACGAGAATTTGAACCAAAAAAGTTTGCAAAACAGGCTTTCCAATTGAATTATCACAATTGAACGCTTCATGAAGTTAATAATAAAGCTAAGACACTGTAATTCACATAATGCAGCACTAGATCAAGCCATTGAAAGAACTCGAAGTACACAAATGAAATTCCGTGTAGAACAGAAGAGGTAAATGAAACCGACAGAAAATGTGAAGGACCTGTTGATAGAGGGCATAAAGTAGAAGAGCACCGTCGTTGGAGAACTTGGCGCTGACATCTTTAGTAGAGGAATCGGGAGATCCATCAAAACCAGCATAGGCTGCCGCTGCATAGAATCGCTCCGGATACGCGAGGCCAGAGCTTACCCTCGCCATCGCCGCCATTTCACTTCTCTCTCTCACTCGAAAATTTTTGTGCGTTTCTTCGGATCACAATTTCAGATCCTGATCAATGAATTGTAGAAGAAGGTGAAGGTTGGACTAATGGTTCTAATTTCCTTTTTCTTTTCTTTTTTTCCTTTTTTGGTTTACCGTTTATATATCAGAAGATTCAAGGGGTGATTTGACTTTAAATTAGACAGAATTCTATGGACAATGTTTTAAATTTTAATCTCATTCAATATAAGTGATCAATTTGCTTTTGTTCTATATAAAAATATCTAGTATGACTAAATTATCCTTAATTAAATATTTAATATTAGTAGTAAGAATTTTTTTTTAGGGATAGTACAAAGGATTATTTTAAAAATAAATTGAATTCTTTCTTAATTACATAAATAGACACTTATTTAAGAGCAAAATAAAAAAGTAAATTGGTAGTGTTGTACTTTTTGTTATGGGAATTGTACTCTCCCTAATGGTTGGGACTTGGATTGGGATACGGTAAGCTGAGGTGTTTATAGACAACCTGCACCTAACAAAATCCAATCACACATACTAAATAAATAATTTATTTTTTATTTACTAGTAGGGTTTAATATGAAACTTCAAAAATTGATAACAGTATTTGATTTGGTTTCATGTTAAACAAAAAGTATCAGATCATAATGAAAACTAAGAAAATATTTGTAACCATTTATAATTAGTTTTAGAATATATTCAGAAATATGTTTTTTAGAACTTTTATATACTTCTTCTTTCGTAAATCCATTTTCTTTTGGGCTTCAAAGTTCTTCATCAGACAGCCCAAGATGCTCGTTGTTGGCCTTTCGGCCCTTTGTGGAGTAAAATTTCGGGACAAGTGCACAAATAGCCATTTTTAGAGATGCTATTTAGTAGTCAGTACATATTTTGTCCTGAAATTTAAACTAAAAATCTTAATTTCAGGACAACTCAATTTTGTCTTGAAAAATTGAACTGAAAAACTGAAATTCAGGAAGTACTGGCTAATTCCTAAATAGCAACCCTTTAAATGGCTACGTGGTATCATTCCTACTAAAATTTCCATGTGGTGCTCAGTTTTGCATCACCCATTAAATTTGTACCAATTTTTTTCCCCAAAAATAACTGATACTCAATATTTGTGTAACTTCAGATACATACACTCTTCTCTTGTTTCTCGTGTTGCTTTCTTCTTCTTTGTGCATATGTTTTCTTTTTCTTCTTCTTCTTAGTTGCATAATAGATTTATTAAATTTATTATTGTTTTGATAATTTGATGATCGAGATTTTGTTCTTATAATATTTGAAAGATATGTTTCAAATTTGAGCGCATTTGGAGTATATTTGGATGTTGAATAGCATGTTGGATTATTAAATTTTAAAGAACAAGTTTAAGTTTCAGAACTTAAGATTCGAAATCAGAAGTTGCATTGAAGAGATTAAACTACTTAAGATTTGAACTTTTGAAGTTGCATTTGAAAGATAAAAGAACTTCAAATTTGATTTCTAAAGTTACATCGAAGAGATTGAACTACTTAAGATTTGAAGGTCTGAATCTATGTTTGAAAGATTTTCACTTCATATTTGATTTCTGAAATTGCAATGAAAAGATTGAACTACTTCAGATCCGAACGGGTTTACTTTGTAAATTTTTATGCAATCCGCATATAACTTCAACGATGGCCATAAAAGTGAGTATACGTAAAAATGCCTCCTTTGTGGACACGTGCCTTTGGGCCTCTGTCACTTACAAAATTTGTTAAGACATGACAAAAAGGAAAAAGTACAGAATTAGCCAATTTAAACACGAATTACCAACCTCTAGCCCAAAATTAAACACTTACCAAAAGTAGCCCAAAATTAGAGATACACGCAAGGAAGGATTCTTCCATCCGAGAATCACGCTTCCTTCCCTGTTTTCTAAGCGTATCAATTTACCAGATCACGACATTCTCTCCCTCTGTGAATCACATCATCCTCTCCCAAAAAATTCTCCAAAGGAGCTCCAAATTTCACTCAAAATCGGTCAATTTCACTATATCCTTTCGTGATTTCTATGTAGATACAACTTTCGCGATTTCTGTGTAGAAGGAACTACGAACACAATCAAAATCAATCAAGAAATTAGTGAGTTTTGACCTAAGTTCAGCTACTTCAAAGTCAAATTTACCAATTTTTATTCAGTATGGTGGCCGATAGAATGTTGACAACAACTTTGTAGATTACAATGCATATGTTGTAATAGTTACTCCAGATATAAGTTTTGAAGATTTTGTGGAGGTGATTTCGATACAACTTATGATAGATACTTCATTGAATGCTATCGAAATCAAATACACTGTCCAAAACGGTTCTCCACCAATAGTGATACACAATAGTATGAGTGTATGTGTATATCTTGAGCTGAAAAAAGCTCGGAATTTACAATGTATCCCCTTTGTATAACATTGAGTGATAGGGATTTGGACATGATCTGCTACAATTCAAATCATGCTATGATTTCCTCATAATGTGCAAAGCTCAGTTATAGAGGAGAGATACAATGGCGATACAATTAATATGATCGAGTTTGGGGATGGAGAAGACTTGCACGATACAGAATCCGGTGAAAATACAATAATAACTAACCCTCAACACATAGATGTAAAAGAAGGTCAAATTTATAAAGACAAGGCTGCGATAGTCAAAGTCACGAAGCACTTAGAAGTAAAGAAAAAATTTAAGTTTAAGGTGCATAGATCAAGTGAAAGCGGGTATACTGTATAATTATGTATCTTAATGTATATCGTAGTTAATGTTAGAAGCATAATTATGCAGAAAATAAGTTGTTTCTTGTAAGTTTGTGACTGTATACTTTAAGTTGTAGTTGTCACCGTCTAGTACTGTATAGTCATTGTATTTTTTTAATCTAGTATTGTTGATGGCAGTGTGTATCGTTGTATATCATTGTTTTTCATGTCGCTCTGTTCATTGATGGAAAAGTTTATATCCTTATCGTAGGTACTGCCTAGTATGAATCAACAACAACTGTAATTGGTATTTTAAGTCTTCGAGCCTGAAAAAAAGCAAAAATTTTCAAGGTCAGAAATTTCAGCAAAGTGCACTCATGCCCCCTGAAAGACAGATCTTACGCACAACGTCAAGCTACTGCAAAAATTATCAGCAGTTTCTGATAGACAAGTATAAAGACCCAAAAATAATATATACTCCTAATGACATAATTGGAGAAATGAACAAGCAGTATTAAAAGATCGAACTTGCAGTTTTAGAAGGTTTCATTTGGATAAGCTGCCATGTGCACATGCTTGGGCAGTATTAAAATACAAATACATTGATCACATTGAGTATTGCTCGGTGTACTATACCAGGAAGTACCTATTGAAGGCCTATGAAATTCCAATTTATCTGGCTCCTGATGAAAGCACATGAAAAATTCCTGCAGAAGTTCTAGATGAAAAAGTCTTTTCACCAGACGTGACTAAAACAATAGAAAGACCAAGGAAGGGGAGGTGCAAGCCAATATCTGAAAGGGAACGAAAAAGGTCGATTTCATGTGGACAATGTGGAGAAGAAGGTCACAACAGGAAAACTTGTAGAAATAATCCAAAGAGAGGATGAAATATGTCAAACTTGGAATTACTTGTTATTTTACTTTACTGAATATCATAGAGATTTAGAAGAATGAAATATCTCAAGAACTGTATCATTGCAGAATGTCATTTGTATTTTAGATATAAATAAATATTTGATCTATCATTGAAAATCGTGTTGCAAGTGTATTTTTTTGAATTATACATTCGTTTGATTAGAAAGAAGTTATATCAGCTATGTATCATATTTGTATCGCTTGTGTATCACTTATATATCTCTGTGTATAGGCTCTTACTCATATCTGTATTTGTGTAGTAACAAAGCTAACTAATGGAAAATAGTCGTAGCAGCTAGAAAACTATGCAAATAGTTTTAGAAATTTGCAAATAAGAGTGGCTTCGTCAATACATATTTCAAAACCAAACAAACTGCAGAACTCTTTGTTAAGAAACTAATCGTGCAGCAATCCAAAACGACTGTATCATCTATGTATCACATTGTGTATCATATGTGTATCATATATGTATCATGTATGTATCATTCGTGTATCTGCAAAAGACAATGTATCACAAACTACCATATATTTTTCATATCATTAATTCACGACACAAAATCAAGGGAGAAAACACCAAAATAAACTAAACTGCAACACTCAATATCGCACTGAAACTCATTAAACTTGTATAAAAGAGCAAACATATCATTTGCCATACAATTCTTAAAATTATTCATAAAATTCAAACACAAACAAATCTGATGTGTCTAACAACAATGACAACATAACAGAATACAATACAAAACAAAATTATAGAATTCATCCTACAACAATGTCAAAAGTAACTTCTTCTTCTACTTCCGTGACTTATTATGTCAACCAATAATCTCATCATCACTTTGCGCGTTCAGTTACATCTTCTTTCTAGCATAATCCCACAAGAGAGCACCAAATCTGCGTTAATGTGAATAGGCATTGATTTTTTTAGGAGGCGTCTTGCCCTCAATGAAATACTCGACAAATGATGCTGCAAATACACTGCAATCACTGTAAAAATAAAAAGAACAACAATTATCAAACTGTAGAATCTAAAAACAAAACAGATTGTGTTGAAAGAAATTCATACGCTTCGATTTGTCGAGGCAATCCTTCAACCAGTTTTACATCAAAAGGGGTAATCATGTCCTTTTATTTGTAGACATCGGTGCGCCAATTGATATCTTTTTTGTTTAAATATAAATGCGTGTGCACAAAAAAAATGAGGCAGCAACACAGAATACTTAGCCATGGTCTTATGAACGTTGGCTTAATGAGCAGCTCCACAGCGCATAGAGTCATACACATAAATGAACCTATCCTTGAAGGACGTCACAACCATTATCCCATGCCATTATTCTGCAATATTAATTGGCATTAAGACGTGCTCAACAGTGTGTTATGGAACATTGGCACCCATGACAAACCCATTAATATACTCTGCAATGACATGTTCCGGATTGCACACATCATTGTCTCCATATGTATCAATAAACGCCTACCACAACTCATTAAGTTTCTCGTCGAAGTACCAATATGTGGTGATGAATGTTACATGTAGGTCTTTGTCATACTTCCCCTTCTTCCTCAGATAATAGAACAAAACATCAATGTGCTGAAACAAAACATAACAAATAACTAATCACTGAAGGCTCGTAAGCTTTAAGCAGCTACGGTTTTTCAAACCAAAATCACGAAAATAGAGGAAAATGAATGCTCACTACTATCTCTTGTGACCATGAAATAGCAATTAATAATTTGTTCTAACTTAAGAGACTGAGTGTTCATGTGTACACTTGCTAAAATTTTAAAAAAACTGTAAAAGTAACTTCTTACATACCGAGTCATCCCAAGGTTGACCATTATATGCCAAAGTATAAAATCATTTTTTGTCTTCAACATGATATACACCAAGATCATAAGCAGGATTGAGTTCACTAACATGCTTCGGGTGAATTTCATTCATGGTAACATATATACACAAAAGAGTACAGTGATTTGATATATAATAATGCTATACGTGACAATATATTAAAATATAAAACTGAACAAAACTCAGAAGTTAGAAACGTACTTCTTTCTGGACTTCCCTTCTTTGACCCACACATTAAATACATTCAACAAGAGTTGTTAACTCCAGTTCCGATTTTGCTTTGAAAAGGATGCTTAACAACATATGTTTGCTTTTTTTCTTTCGTTGCAACAACTCTTTAACCAAAGAACCAGATTCTTAGTCAAAGTTATTTTAAGAAGTACTCGGGCTTCTGATAACCAAGAGAATTAACTAAGAATAATAATTGAAATTAGACTTGTAAAATAGTAAAAACAATACGAGCACAAAAAAGTAAATATATTTCAGTCGTGGTTCGAACGTGTCCATACAAGTGAGATTTTACTCCCTTTTATAGGGAATTTCTTAATATAACATCTACTCCTCTTAATGATTGAGCATTAATGATTATTTATACCATTAATGTAACGTTACAATAGGTAATCGTAATTGTTGCGTGAAGATTCTGTAACGTTTGGCTCGTTTATTGAAGATCTTTGAATCTGCCCTTTATTCTGACTTGGTTCATTCTGACCGTGTCTCTTCAACTCCTCAATTAGACTGGAGCTCCCGTTTCTAGTTGTCTCGTGGGTGTATTACTCTGTACCTCTTTGTCCCATACCTCTTTCTAATTCTAATCCAGCTGTCATGTTTCCATTGTTCCACGTAGGTTGCTTTGTCATCAGAGACATTACACGCGTGAAGTCTATTTTTTACCAATACATATAGTCCCCCCACTTACCATTTATTTACCAATTAAATATTTGGGCAGTGGATACTCATTTATGGCGGGAATATTTTGCCGCCGTTTCACTCGTACCATTGCATCTGTCTCTGAACGTACGTGTCGCTTGTCACTTCCATTTAATGCATGTGCCACGTGGTGTTTTCGGATTGGTTCTGCAATTCATCAGTACCTTTTAGGGCTTTTTGCGGTTGCACCAGTCATGAAGTGACAGTTTTAATAATGACTTTCACATCAGTATTTTTTCCATTTTTTGACGGTTGCCTTTGTGTATAAATACCCTTTTTTGAATTTGCTTTTACGAAAAACGTCTAACTTATTCTCACTGTTTGTAAATTCTTCTTTCATGCAAATATGTCTTCTTCAAATCAATAACCCAAGAAAGTAATCATAATATATGAATTATATCCTTCTTTTGCTCCAATCCGGAGTAGGAGGGGCGGTAGATTAAGGAGCTTGGGTTTAACACCTTCTAGAGGTTCTTATTCTTCTCCACGTAACATTACTCTCCCACCGACTTCTAGGGTTAGTGTTACTTCATCTTCTTCTATGGCTAGAGCTTCTAGATCTTCTTATAAGAGTAGAGAGTACAGTGAACCACTTCGTGAACCAAAGGTTGGTGAGATTGTACCCGCTGGGTTTTCTTTTGTAAATGACAGTGAAGCCATAACAAAACAGTTTTCTTCCATAACATCTCATGGTTGTGTTGATCTTTACCCTACTGAAATCACTGAGGGTTTGATTTTTCTAGTGCGCAGAGATTGTTATTGGAAATTTGACTTTCCAGTCTTAGTCCTCAATGAAAATCAGAGAATAACTTCTTACAAAGTTGTCTATTCTTTTGTATATACTTACCCTTTACTTTAGGGTTCAATCCTCCTATCGACCATGCCATTATAGAGTTTTGTCAAATTTTTAACGTGTGTTTGGGACAAATCGGTCCTATTATCTGGAGGGCAGTAGCATGCCTCAGATATTTGGTTAACTTGGCTTCAATTCCTTTTACCTTCTATCATCTTATTCATCTCTACTCTCTTAATTTGTTACGCCAATGAGTTTTTACTCTTGTGGCTAGAAGTAAGAGAGTTTTAGTCATCCCTGATGATGATAAATATAGAGGTTGGTATGCCCGATTTGTTGCTGCCCCTACACAAGGATTAGTAGGTGAAGAAAATCTCCCCTTCCCTGAGAAGTGGAACTTTGCACGCGAGTTCAGTTTGCTCACTTATTCTTCTTTGCTTAATAAATTTTCAGTACCGTGACTTTTTTTCCCAGCAACCATGGGAACCATCGAGGAGATCTTCGGTTTTTGTGGCTGGGTAGAAAAATTATTGTTGATTGCTCCAATGGAAGAACGTTCTTGGAAGTACCTCTCGTTGAGGTTTGGTTGGAAACTGAAAACCCATGGTAGGTTTTTTTTATGTTTCCTTTCTCTCCTTTTTGAGCTTATTTAATTGATTTTATTTGTTAGGATTTCCTGCTCGTGGTGTCACTGCTGCTGCGATAACTGCCTCAAAGCTTTCTTTGGCCAAGGCTCAAGAAATTATTTTGAACTCTTCTTCGTTAAAAAAGAAAGCGGATAGGACTCAGACCTTGGAAGATGAGGAGGAGTAGGAAGAAGGCTCATTGATTCGGAGGTCACGAGCAAGAATAAGGGTCGTGTCTGATGATGAATCTGCTCCACTTATTGGTCCATCTTCCGTGCCTGAATCAGAGCATTCTGCCCCCTACACAATCTGAAGAAGAAACTCCTTCCACAACCAATGAATCAATTGAGCAGTTGTTCCATCAAGGTTTTGGCTCAGTTTCAGAGGAGGCGCCTCTTGCCATTTTTCCTCCGTCTGCTCCAGTGAAACTTCAATCTGTTGCGCATGTTGATGTTTCTGCTCCCCCACTTGTTCCACCTGTGTCTCCTTCATCTACCCCTACTCTCGTGCCTTCTATTGTCGTAGTAGGGTCTTCTTGCAATGGGGAGATGGAGCAAATTATGATCCAGGTTCCTGCGGGAGGTAGCCTCTTAAAGAAATCAGGCCAGGTGGACGTGTGGCTGAAGCCTATGATAAGCCGGGTTGAGAAGTCAAAATTGGAAAGCTATAGCTCCCTGACGTGGATGAATGAGATTGCACTCTCATCTTTAAAGGTATTCTTCATATTATTCCTTTTCTAAAATTAACCTTTAATGTAGCTAACTTCCCTTTTGTGTGTAGATCAATCTCATTGGAATAGAGTTGATGAAAAGGATCGTCCATATGGATCAGTTAATGAATGACTATCATACCGAGGCTGGTAACTGGAAGGAACAATTTGAGAGCCTTCAACTTGATATGGAAGCATTAGAAGAGGAAAAGTGTACCTTAGAGAAGCAAGTTAGAATGATTGCAGCAGAATTAGCCATTGAAAAGGCTTCGTCGAACCAAGCGGGCAAGGATAAGAATATCCCGAAATCCTCATTTGCTGAGAAGCTTTCCCGTGCTTCTGAAGAAATAAGAAGCTTGAAGGCTTTGCTAAACTAGAAGGAGGCTTATGTTGGTGAACTTGTGCAGTCGTTTACTCAAACTCAAGAAGACCTTCGTGAATCCTCAAACAAAGTTCAATTTCTGGAAAGATCTAATGCCCCATTTACAAGCTTCTTATGATGTTGTTGTGGTTGAAATAGATGAGATGAGAGCGGATGTTGAACAATTGGAGAAGGACTACGGAGCTCTCGAGGATAGGGCAGTTGTCGATGTGAGTTGGGATTATTTTAATGCCCGTCTTGATACATTGACGAAAATGGGACAGGAAAATTTTGACTTACAAGTTGAAATTGCCAAAACTAAGGAGACAATTGAAAGGTCTCGGCAAAGTCAAAAAATTTCATCACCTGAAGTTGAAGTTCCCCTGGTGATGAGATCGTGCTTGATGAAGTTGTAGCCTAACCCTTACCATCTCAAGTTGCTCCTTCTGCTGATGAAGATAATCCCCTCAGTGTCTAGTGAAAGTATTTGTTAAACCCTCTTTTTTTTTTCTTTGAATCAATTGGTGGTTACCCCCAGTCCCATTTGGGAGTGAAGTTTGGTTGGTAAGTCCCCAATGACAACTTAGCGGCAATTTTGTATAAACAAATTCGGTTTGAACTAAATTGATACTTAGTTTCTACCGTCGTATAATATCAATATTTAAATTTCTTAGCATGACTTGTGTTTTTCGAGTTTTCGTTTACTCTTAAGTGTTTGCATGCTTTATGTTCAGGTTTCTGTTTTACCCTTTGTTATTTAACTTTGCATTAAAAATGCTTCAATATTTCGTGTCTTTTCGACACAAGTACGATTTATAAAAGAGGGCCTTTTTATGAACGACACTTAATGAAGAAGACGTCTCAACTTCATAATGGTGTAAACATACAAAAGAGAGATAGGAATCCACATGTTTCTTTGAGTAATATTCTGAAGAAAGTTTTTTGTATTATTTGAACTTTCTTAACACTTTACATGTGTTCAAGTATCGTCTATGACTCTTTCGTAACTGTTTTCTTTTTACAACAGATTTGAATAAATACAAGGGTACAATTTTCAACCCGTAATTAAATTTTGCCTTTAACCTAAACATCTGTTTACATTTACGAGCATATTTTTTGTAGGTTTATGAATCAGGCTTTGTATGATAGTCTTCAACTCTTTGATTTCGCTCGTAACTTTTGATTTGTTGGGTAAAATAGGTCTCCAGGCTTGGGCTCTGACTTTTTGCTTGTCTTCTTTCTTGAGCTTTGACTTTTTTGATAGTCTTCTTTGCCTTTCATATTATATAGTCCCCCAAGTGTTTGAGCTTTGAAGAATGAAATCTCGAGCACTTGACTACTCCTTCATGTTGTTCCTTTTCCTGAAAAGGAAAAACATACGGGACTCGAAGGCATGTAGTTTTAGATGACTGTTTAACCCTTTGAAATGTCCATAAAAAAGGTTGTAACCCAAGACTGGGAATTCAGTTACTTCCCCGTGTCTATTCAGGTCTAATATCATCATTTGGTTATGGGTTAGCTTTTTGTCTATCATCTAAAATAGTTGGTATAATTTTAACTATACTAATTAAAATCGTACGTAATGATACCTGAACGTGGGTACTCCTTTTGCTTAGAAGTAATACTTCTTCAAATGAACAACATTCCAACTTGTTGGCAAAATCCTGTTGTTCATGGTTTCCAGCTCATAAGCAACTTTTCCAGCAATACCGCACACTTTGTAGGGTCCTTCCCAATTTGGATTTAACTTTCCTGCTCCAACTTCCTTTGTTGATTGAAAGACCTTTTTAAGGACGAATTCCCCAATTTTAAAATATTTGAGGTGAGATTTTCTGTTGTACTACCGCTCTATAATTTGCTTTTGAGCTGCCATGCGTATTAAAGCGACTTCTCTCATATGTTCAAGAAAATTCAGATTCGTTCTCAACTCGTCGTTGTTTGTTTATTTTGTTGTTGTTGTGAATATCATACTTGGTTCACCAATTTCTACTGGTATTAGGGCTTTCGAGCCGTAGACAAGTGCGAATGGGGTTTCTCCCGTGGTTGTTTTTGTTGTAGTTTTGTAAGCCCATAATACTCCTGGTAGCTCTTCAGGACAATTTCCTTTTGATTTCTCCAATCGTTTCTTCAAATTGTTGATGATGATCTTATTGGTTGACTCAGCTTGCGCGTTAGCTACGGGGTGATACAGTGAAGAAGTGATACGCTTGATTTGCCAACTTTGGAAGAATTCCGTGATTTGCAACCCTATGAATTACGGTCCATTGTCACATACAATTTCCTTCGAGACACCAAAGCGGCATATGATGTTTCGCCAGATAAAGTTTTTCACTTATTTTTCAAACCTGCTTAAAAGCACTTGCCTCCACCCATTTTGAGAAATAAGTTGTTAATACAAGTAAAAATCGTACCTTTCCTTTGGTTTGGGGTAGAGGTCCTACTATATCCATTCCCACTTCATAAACGGCCAAGGTGATATAACCGGATGTAGTAATTCTGCGGGTCGATGCATGTTGTTAGCATACTGCTGACATTTATCGCATTTAGCTATGAAATTTTTGGCGTCTTCTTCCATCTTAGGCCAATAATACCCCACCCTGATTAGAGTTTTGACTAGAGATCTTCCACCTGCATGGTTTCCACAACGTCCTACGTGTACTTCTTTCATTACGTACTCAGTTTGATTAAGTATGAGGCACCTTGCTAAGGGACCACCAATCATTTTGCGATATAAAATGTCATGAACTAGGCAGTACCGTGCAACTTTTCGTCGAAGTGCTTGAGCTTCTTTCTTATCTTCAGGCACTGTACCATTCTACAAAAAATTTACAATGTCGTTTCTCCAATCCTATGTTAGATTATTGAATGTTACCTCATTTTGGTCTCGGTCAATTGCTGAATGAAATAAATGTATCACAATAGCATTTTCCTTATTTGTTACATCTGTAATTGATGCGAGGTTAGCTAACGCACATGCTTCTGCGTTTTCCTCTCTGGGTACTTGCATGATCTTCCATGACTAGAATTGCCTCACTAGGTCCCGTGCCTTTTCTAAATATTGCTGCATTCGAGTTTCTCTAGCGGTGTAAGTTCCCTGCATCTGGTTCACCACCAGTTGAAAGTCACTTTTGATCACGATCTTCTCTATTGAAAGTTCTCGTGCTAATTCAAGCCCTGCAATGATAGCTTCGTACTCTACTTCATTGTTAGTGATAGGATAACATTTAATAGCTTGACTTATCTTTTCACCCCAAGGTGGTATCAAAACAATTCCCAGGCCGACTCCATTGACATTAGAGGATTCGTTAGTGAATAGAGTCCATGTTCCTGGATTAGCTCCAGTAAAAATCTGTAATTCCTTTTCTACTTCAGGAATTATATTAGTATTAACATCTGCTACAAAATCGGCTAAAACCTGAGACTTTATTGTTGTCCTAGGTTGATAAACGATGTCGTATTCGCTTAGTTCTATTTCCCACTTAGCCAGTCTGCCTGATAGTTCCTGTTTATGTAGGATATTTCTTAACGAATATGAAGTTACAACTGCAATTGGATGACACTGAAAGTACGATCTTAACTTCCTGGCTACCATGATTAGAGCCAAGGCTATTTTTTCTAGATGAGGGTATCTGGTTTCAGCATCCAGTAAGGATTTACTTACATAGTAAATAGGAGATTTCTTACCTTTGTCTTCCCTTACCGGAATTGCACTCACAGCTATTTCTGCAACAGCAAGATAAATATACAGCCTTTCCCCTTCCTGTGGTTTGGATAGTAATGAGGGGTTTGATATGTAGGCCTTCTTGTTTTTGAGGTCCTGCTGTCATTCTTCAGTCCATTTGAACTGATTTTGCTTCTTTAGTACTGAGAAGAATTTGAAACTCTTCTCTGAAGATCTTGAAATGAATCTTCCTAAAGTTGCGATCCTACGTGTCAGCCTTTGAACTTCTTTTTTGCTCGTGAGTATATCAAGTATTTCTTCAATAACTTTAATTTGAGCAGGATTTATTTCAATGCCTCTCTTTGATACGAGAAAACCTAAAAACTTACCTGATTCGACGCCAAAGGCGCACTTTTCTGGATTTAATTTCATATTATACCCGCGGAGGATGTCGAACGTGGTTGCAAGATGTTGGAAGTGATCTTCATCTTGTATACCTTCATTTTCTTCCCCAAATGTTCCTGGAACATCTTGGTCACTAGCCTTTGATACGTGGCTCCAACATTTTTCAAGCCAAAAGGCATGACTTTGTAATAGTAAGTCCCCCAGTTTGTAATAAAGGAATTTTTTTCCTCGTCTGAGGGTCCATTTTTATCTGATTGTAACCAGAATATGCATCTAGAAAACTTAACAATTCATGACCTGCAGTGGCATCAATCATTTGATCTATGTGTGATAAAGGAAATGAATCCTTTAGGCATGCTTTGTTTAAATCAGTGTAATCTATGCATGCTCTCCATTTACCGTTCTTTTTAGGTACTACTACAGTATTAGCTAACCAATCGGGATATTTTACCTCACATATCGAATCGATTTTTAAGAGTTTATGTACCTCTTCATCGATCACTTGATTCTTGAATGATCCCTGCTTCCGTTTCTTTTGCTTGACAGGTACGAATGATGGGTCCTCATTTAGTTTATGAGTCGTCATCTCTGGGGGTATACCTGTCATATCTGAATGGGACCAGGCAAAACAATCTACATTAGATTTCAAGTATTCAATCAACTTACCTCTTCTGTTCGGGCTTAGCCTTGCTCCTTTGTGGATTTTTTGTTTAGGTTTATTTTCGAACAGTGGAACAGCTTCGAGTTCTTCAGTAGTTGTCTTTATGTTTTCATTCTCTTCTGGTTCTTGAATAACATCTGGTCTGGAATCTATGTCCGTGTGTTTTGATGCGATCTCCATGGTGATTTGATTCACCATGTCTTTATCATTTGCCCCCGTATCTGTTTGAGTTGCTCCTTCCTCCGCGTCTTTTTTATTCGAGTGCATTACTGAATTGATGTTCCTCGAATTTGTTGATCTCCTCGAATCTACTGAATTCCCCACTTTGAAGGGAATTTGATAACCTGGTGTAGCGTGGATGGTACCGCGTCCATGTCATGAATCCATGGTCTTCCCATAATTACATTGTAGGCCATGTTTGTATCAATAATTTGAAACTTTGTTTATTTGACGACGCCTTCTACATAAGTACTCAATGCAATTTCTCCCTTTGTTATGACAATAAAATTATCGAATCCGGATAAGGAATGTGCTTTTGGAATTATTTGGTCTCCCATTAGCATCTCTTCCACCACTCGTACTAGAATGATGTTAACAGAAATACCTAGATCAATCAATACTCTTCTCACGTTAGTGTCATGTATAAGTAAAGATATTACCAGTGCATCATTATGTGGGATTAATAACCCATATGCATTTGCATCGTCAAATGTATGCCATCAGCCTCCAAGGTTTCACGAGTCCGTTTCTCGTGGATTATTATGAATTTCGTTGTCTTTTTTGCTGCGATATAGGTCACGATGTTAACCTCCTCTCCTCCGTTTATCACATTTACTGTTCTTTTCGGAGACGGCGGTTTCGGGGGCTCCTGCATGTTCTTCATATATGCATGCTTACCCTTTTCACTAAACAATTCTGTTAGATAGCCTTGTTTTAATAAGTGTTCTACCTCACCTTGTACCTGCAGTCTGATGTTCTGTGCCCGTGATCATTGTGGAATTCACACCAGAAGTCTAGGTTTCTTCTGTTTGGATTTGATCTCATTTCCATGGGCCATCGAACTTTATCACCCATATTTCTTAATACTGTAATTAACTCGGAAGTATTTATATTGAAGTTATAGTCTCCAATTCTTGCATATGTGTTATTACCTCTATTTTGTTCATCTAGATCCTTTTTGGATCTTGATGATGATGAACTTGAATCTCTGTTTGTCGGTCTGTAATCAGGCCGGGTGTTTTCAAATTTGGAACGAGCTTCTCTTCCCGAAGGTCCCATATAAGGCTCGTACCTGTTTTTACCAGCTCCTCTCTCTGATTCTGATCGCCTGGAACTCGTCTTATCTTCTGTTATAAACATCATTCCATGTTGTAGCTGGAAATTCATGTAAACTTTCTTTGAGTCTCCTCGTGGCTTCAGAGTTTTTTTCGTTCAAGTTGCTTACAAATGCCATAACTGCCCAATTGTCAGGCACTCTTGGTAACAACATCTTTTCCCGTTGGAACATGTCTACGAATTCTCGAAGCAACTCCTTGAATATATCTTCCATTCTTTTATCCACTTTTTGTGCACCGGAGTGTGCTTTTATAAACGAATCTGCAAGCTCATCAAATGAATCAATAGAATTTTTGGGTAAGAGAGAATACCGGGTTAATGCTCCTTTGGTAAGCGTTTCTCCAAACTTTTTGACCAGCACATACTCAATTTCTTGCTTAGTTAAGTCGTTGCCTTTTACTCCTGTGGTGAATGCAGTAACATGATCACGTGGATCAGTTGTCCCATCATATTTTGGTATATCGGGCATCTTAACTTTTTTGGGAATCGGCAAAGGTGCTGCACTTGGCTTCCATGGTTGTTGAGAGTATTTGTCAATATCAACCCCCTAAATGACAGGTGGTACGCCAGGAATTTGCTCGATACGATCGTTTTGTTCCTTCACCTGTTTCTGCAAGGTTAGTATTAAAGATTATAAATCTGAATTGTTAGACATACCTGGTCTTCCTTCAAGGGATTCGTTTGGAGCTCTTCTTTCCAGAATTAGCTAATCCAGATTGTGGATTTTCTATAGTTGCAGTGTTGTTTGGAGGAGGCGTAGGTGGTATAGTTGGTATCCCCCTCACGAAATCTTGAAGAGCATCAATCACATATTCAACAACTATCTACTTCACAACGTCTTGCTCTCATGTTTGTTTATTTCTAACCTGATCATTGTTGTGAGTTGTAGATCTTTCCGGAGAGTTGTCTCTTGAACCTTGTGGTGTTACCTGAGGCGATGGAACTGGATTTCCAGTTGCATGTTGACTGTTGTCGTTGGTGTTCAACATGATTCAGTAAAGATAGTTTAGAAATGCAAAAAGGATTATCAGTTTCCTGGTAACGCAACCAATTTGTTTAACCAAAGAATCAGATTCTTAGTCAAAACTATTTTAAGAAGTACTCGGTCTTCTGATAACCAAGAGAATTAACTAAGAATAATAATTGAAATTAGACTTGTAAAATAGGAAAAATAATAAGAGCACAAAAAGGTAAATATATTTCAGTCGTGGTTCGAGCGTGTCCATACAAGTGAGATTTTACTCCATTTTATAGGGAATTTCTTAATATAACGTCTACTCTTCTTAATGATTGAGCATTAATGAATATTTATACCATTAATGTAACGTTACAATAGGTAAACTGTTGCGTGAAGATTCTGTAATGTTTGGCTCATTGATTGAAGATCTTTGAATCTGCCCTTTATTCTGACTTGGTTCATTCTGACCGTGTCTCATCAACTCCTCAATTAGATTGGAGCTCCCGCTTCTAATTGTCTCGTGGGTGTATTACTCTGTACCTCTTTGTCCCATACCTCTTTCTAAATTCTAATCCAACTGTCATGTTTCCATTGTTCCACGTAGGCTGCTTTGTCATCAGAGACATTACACGCGTGAAGTCTATTTTTTACCAATACAACAACACTAGTACTGGAACCTGAATCAAATACAGTAATGAACGGAGACTACACGGCCTTTGTAGGACATCTCTTTCTTTTTTCCATTTACGGCGATACTTCAGGAAGTAATTCAGACTGGTACAGAATAATCTGAGATTCATCAACCTCTTTTTTTTAGATTGTTCCTTCATCTCCCCTGCCGCCTCATCAACACTTGCAGTCACACAAACAACGCGTCCGAGATTCAGGAACCTTTTCTTTCTTAGATTCTTCCTCCGTCTCCCCTGCTGCCTCATCTGCAATCTCACTGATACCGCCAGCATACGCTGCATCTGGTGTGAAAGTTACTTTAGCAAAAAACATGTTAACTTTCGCACCAGAAGGTCCTTCCATGATATTGACACCTAACTGATCTGCTGCATCGAGCACAATGTTGTTACGATGATACCCACTAGTATCTCCTTGAGAATGTGGAACTTCTTGGCCATCACTTCCACCGACCTATTTTTTTTAAAAAAAGAATCGAATTATCAAAAAAAACAAAGAAAAGAAAAGGGAAAAGTGCAGAATGCACAACTAAACACACCTTACAACCATCTAGTTCAACATCTTCATTGCCACTAAACTTCATATTGCTCACAAAATCATTATTGTCTTGACGACCACTGGCGTCTTCCTCTGGATGTGCACCATATTTGACTCCACTTGCATCAAGCTATTTTTTTTAATAAAAAAAACAGTAAGTTAACTAAAAAATGAAAAGGAATGCACAATGGAAAAGAAACACATACCTTGGAATTTATCAACTCAAAGACTTCCTTGAATTTATCAGAAACAAATTCCATGAAGGAATTTAACAGCTTATGGAGCTACAAGATGAAACAAATAAGAAAGATAATAGACTTTGAATAAACAATTTGAACAATACTTTTAAAAATATATATAAAAAAGACCAATACAAACTTGTTTCACATTCTGACCGTGTCTCTTCAACTCCTCAATTAAATTGGAGCTCCCGCTTCTAATTGTCTCGTGGGTGTATTACTCCGTACCTCTTTGTCCCACACCTCTTTCTAAATTCTAATCCAGCTGTCATGTTTCCATTGTTCCACGTAGGATGCTTTGTCATCAGAGACATTACACGCATGAATTCTATTTTTTACCAATACAACAACACCAGTACTGGAACCTGAATCAAATACAGTAATGAATGGAGACTGCACGACCTTTTTAGGAAATCTCTTTCTTTTTTCCATTTACGGCGATACTTAAGGTAGTAATCCAGGCTGGTACAGAACAATCTGAGATTCAACAACCTCTTTCTCAGATTGTTCCTTCATCTCCCCCGCCGCCTCATCAACACTTGCAGTCGCACAAATAACGTGTCCGAGATTCAGGAACCTTTTGTTTCTTAGATTCTTCCTCCGTCTCCCCTGCTGCCTCATCTGCAATCTCACAAATACCGCCAGCATGCGCTGTATCTGGTGTGAAAGTTACTTTAGCAATAAACATGTTAACTTTCAGACCAGAAGGTCCTTCCATGATATTGACACCTAACTGATCTGCTGCATCGAGCACAATGTTGTTATGATGATACACACTCGTATCTCCTTGAGAATGTGGAACTTCTTTCCTATCACTTCCACCGACCTATTTTTTTTAAAATAGAATTGAATTAACTAAAAACAAAGAAAAGAAACTGGAAAAGTGCAGAATGCACAACTAAACACACCTTACAACCATCAATTTCAACATCTTCATTGCCACCAAACTCCATATTGCTCAAAAAATTATTATTGTCTTGACGACCACTAGCGTCTTCCTCTGGATGTGCACCATATTTGACTTCACTTGCATCAAGCTATTTTTTTTTTAAAAATACAGTAAGTTAACTAAAAAATGAAAAGGAATGCACAATGGAAAAGAAACACATACCTTGGAATTTATCAACTCAAAGACTTCCTTGAATTTATCATAAACATATTTCATAAAGAAATTTAACTTCTTATGGAGCTACAAGATGAAACAAATAAGAAAGATAATAGACTTTGAATATACAATTTGAACAATACTTTTAAAAATTTATATAAAAAAGACCAATACAAACTTGTTTCACATTCTGACCGTGTTTCTTCAACTCCTCAATTAGATTGGAGCTCCCGCTTTTAATTGTCTTGTGGGTGTATTACTCCGTACCTCTTTGTCCCATACCTCTTTCTAAATTCTAATCCATCTGTCATGTTTTCATTGTTCCACGTAGGATGCTTTGTCATCAGAGACATTACACGCATGAAGTCTATTTTTTACCAATACAACAACACCAGTACTGGAACCTGAATCAAATACAGTAATGAACAGAGACTACACGACCTTTGTAGGAAATATCTTTCTTTTTTCCATTTACGGCGATACTTCAGGAAGTAATTCAGGTTGGTACAGAACAATCTGAGATTCAACAACCTCTTTCTCAAATTGTTCATTTATCAACTCAAAAACTTCCTTGAATTTATCAAAAACATATTTCATAAAGAAATTTAACTGCTTATGGAGCTAGAAGATGAAACAAATAAGAAAGATAATAGACTTTGAATATACAATTTGACCAATACTTTTAAAAATATATATTAAAAAGACCAATACAAACTTGTTTCACATTCTGACCGTGTCTCTTCAACTCCTCAATTAGATTGGAGCTCCCACTTCTAATTGTCTCGTGGGTGTATTGCTCCGCACCTCTTTGTCCCATACCTCTTTCTAAATTCTAATCCAGATGTCATGTTTCCATTGTTCCACGTAGGATGCTTTGTCATCAGAGACATTACACGCATGAAGTCTATTTTTTACCAATACAACAACACCAGTACTAGAACCTGAATCAAATACAGTAATGAACGGAGACTGCACGACCTTTGTAGGAAATCTCTTTCTTTTTTCCATTTACGGCGATACTTCAGGAAGTAATTTAGGCTGGTACAGAACAATCTGAGATTCAGCAACCTCTTTCTCAGATTGTTCCTTCATCTCCTCCGCCACCTCATCAACACTTGCAGTCGTACAAACAACGCGTCCGAGATTCAGGAACCTTTTGTTTCTTAGATTCTTCCTCCGTCTCCCCTGCTGCCTCATCTGCAATCTCACCAATACCGCCAGCATGCGATGTATCTGGTGTGAAAGTTACTTTAGGAATAAACATGTTAACTTTCAGACCAGAAGGTCCTTCCATGATATTGACACCTAATTGATCTGCTGCATCGAGCACAGTGTTGTTATGATGATACTCACTAGTATCTCCTTGAGAATGTGGAACTTCTTTGCCATCACTTCCACCGACCTATTTTTTTAAATAAAGAATCGAATTATAAAAAAAACAAAGAAAAGAAAAGGGAACAAGTGCAGAATGCACAACTAAACACACCTTACAACCATCCATTTCAACATCTTCATTGCCACCAAAATCCCTATTGCTCACAAAATTATTATTGTCTTGACGACCACTGGTGTCTTCCTCTGGATGTGCACCATATTTGACTTCACTTGCACCAAGCTATTATTTTAAAAAAATACAGTAAGTTAACTAAAAAATAAAAAGGAATGCACAATGGAAAAGAAACACATACCTTGAAATTTATCAACTCAAAAGACTTCCTTGAATTTATCAGAAACATATTTTATAAAGAAATTTAACTGCTTATGGAGCTACAAGATGAAATAAATAAGAAAGATAATAGACTTTGAATATACAATTTCAACAATACTTTCAAAATAATATATAAAAAAGACCAATACAAACTTGTTTCACATTATCTTTCAACTTCTGCAACTCACGGTCAAATCAACAGGTTGGACACCCGGCGCCTTTTTTGGTGGGACTGGCTCCTTAATATGTTTCGAGGGTGGCGTGACAAAATCATCGCTATCATCAATAGGAAGTTTTCCCCTGTTACATGATGTCAAATATTTCTGATACTCATCGGTAACTTCAACAGACAAAGTAAATCTCCTTAGCTCTTCAGTTGTCGGAGAAATATTTTTAAACAGCAAATGTAACCAAAAGTGCTTCAGTCCTAGATATATCAAAGATGTATAAAAACCGTATGTTTGATGTATCACAATGAATTACATTGTATTATATATGTATATCCCATCAAGACATAAAAGATGGTACCTTATTCCCTGTGTTGTTGAAGAAACCAGTAGAGAAGTCCTCACGCGTTAGTCTGTCCGTCATTTCCCAATTCAATATGCGTGGTGTATGATCTCCAACGCGAACAATAAACTTTTGATCAACCACAATGCAACATTCATAGAACCACACCTGTAGTGCAAGAGGAAATCCACCAATCCTATAAAACTCAGACTTTCCCCTCAACCTCTCCCTCACTGACTTCATTAAAGCTCGAAACGCAATCTTACCCTAGGGAAACGACACATACTCCCCACTCTCGACAAGGAAATCACGTTTACTTATAAATGTCTTCTGAGCCTGAGTGGACATTAGAAATGTGTTTATGAAATAAATGATTGCAATCTTAACTGCGTCTTCATTAGACTGCCATTTCTTCTTCTCAAAACAATCAATAAGCGACTTCTTTGACACCACTTCAAAACCATAAAAATAAGTATCTACCAACCTATTGGGTCCACTGAATTTACCCTCAATATGTTCATTACCACAACAATTTAAACAACTTACAACACCAAATTCTCGAAGACCAAAACGTAAAACACATTCGTCATTCAATTTCACATAAAATTGATCACACTTATCTTGAACCAACTCCCTAAATATTAAAGAACAAATAAGTTGTGCCTGGATATCAACTCGAGGTAAATCAAGGATGTAGCCAACATAACTTTCCCTAAACATCCGAAGTTGTACATCAGTCGACTTTGACTGTAAAACCGATACGATGTCCACATTAGTGTATGATGACCAATGAGTAACAGGAAAAGGCTCATCAACTGGAATATATAGCTTCCAAGGCTACAAATACATTACACGAATTAAAAACAAACAAATACAAACTAAATCCAATTTTGAAAGAAGATTCAACAATAGAATAAATTATAACTGAAATTGTATGTTCCTTATAAACTTTGTCAGGAATTTTAACTTTTTCTGCCTTCTGAACCTTACTTTTTTGTTGGTTTGACACCCAAATTCACTTTGTCCTCCACGACATGTTTTCTCTTACCTTGATCATCATCCACTATAACTCTTTTGCTCTTCTTTTTCTCAGATTGTCCAACAATATCCGTTCGAGATTCTAACACTTTAACACTGTCGGAACGGTTTTGTCTTCGCATATTTCGTTCATCAATCGATTTCTCAACTAAAACCAGAGTTGAATGAGGAGATAAACTCATCGACCTAGTTTCTCTTCTCATGTTGCTCGATTTCTCAATTGAAACCGACTTTGAATAAGGTGATGAACTCATCGAACGAGTTTGTCTTCTCATATTGCTTCAATGAGTTTTTAAAAATATATATATATATATACCAACAAATGGTTACATAAATTTTTGAAGAAATTAATACAAAAACTCGACCAAAACTTACAAAATCGTCTATAACAGATACATACAATGAACTCTAACTAAACAATTCAGTCGCAAAAGCCTAAAGAAAAGCAACATCGCTTCTACAAAAACACATGCAATCCGAAAGATATACAAAACAAGAGGGTTTCTACTTCAAATTACCTGGAATCAGATGAAAATAATCGCAAATGTATCTTATTTTATCATCAATTTCAGCAATTTTGGTTCAATTTAGAAAAAAATCGCAGAAAGAGAATGTGTGTGAGAGAGATAAAACTCAGTGTTGTATACAAAAAACAACGGATACAAAAACTGATATTAATTGAAACCATTTGGGCCAAAAGTGATTTTTAGGCCCTTTTTAGTAGATATTTTGTTTTGGGCTATTTTTGGTTGGGAAAATTTATAGAGTGACAGTTTGAATAATTTTCCCTCACAAAAATCACTAATGTTTAAGGGTGAATCTAAAATAGTACCTTAAGTTGGTTTGGTTCAAGCTATTAGGTAAGTTATCCTCGTATAAATTTGAGATCAAATTTATTCTCGTATTTGGTTGGAGTATTAGTCAAATTGGTATTATTTTTATACCAAAATTTTGGTATAGCTTATCCCTATGAAAGGTGAGATAAGTTGGCCAAATTATAACTCTAGTTTAATTTTTAAAATTATAATCCTGGAATATCCTAGTTTCGGACAAAATCACCCATATACCCCTGAATTGTTTTAGTTCTTAGTATAAAGGACAATACTTCAATCAACTCTCTACTTCAACCCTGTTTAAAGCCCCTAACTTTATTTCTTTTCTTTTTGCTTAAGACCAAACTGTACAACGTCACATACTTTCAAAATACATTTAAGATAGCACTTAATAAAACTATCTAATGTGGCTTTACAATAGTAAAGAATTACTTAATTAAATGCTGCTAATTAATTTCCTTCCTGAAAAAATTCCATCTTTTGGGAATCCTCTCGATCATCCCACATGGAGGTCATTTCTTTTTGCTGTTCGAAACTCATTTCTTGCTGCTGCTGATGCATTTCATGGGAATTATTCCTTTGTCTCATTCCCCCTATCCCAAGAAAATCAAGTGTCAAGCTATCTTTCCCACTCTCTCCATTAATCTTTGTTTCATTAAATAAACCACTATACCACCCCTGATTTTGCATTCTTGAAATCGTCTGATGATGATCACCAGCAGTACTACTATTCGAGTTCAATAGTTGTGAAATCAACGTTTCTTGAGTTCCATTTTGTAACATAGACCCAAAAAATCCATGCACAGAGGTTCCTGTTTGTGTTTGTTCCTGATCAGTTTGAAACGGAGAAGGGTACCCTTTTTGTACCATTATTGGACTAGAGTTGATGCTACTGCTCACAGTTGCTCCCATTTGAGCTGCTTGTTGTAACAAAGCTGTTGCCGATGATGACATATTCGACGAATTTGTGCTTAGCTGAAAACCAGAAAAAGAGGAAGATGTTAAGTTTCTTGGACTAGTAAACATGCTTCCTGCCAAGGGTCCTGTAGGTGTTTGAATATTGAGTTCGTGTGGTGAAGGTTTCATTGGAATTTTCATGCTTGAATTTCTGAACATGCTATTGGACATGAGTTCAGAAACTTGGGTATGGCTAGGTCCTGTGGTTGAAGCTATGCTTTGGTTTACTTTGTTGTTTTCTTCAGTTAAGGCATCACAAAAGGCTCTGTGAGTAACAAAGCTATCCCTCCTGCATAAGATAATAAAATAGGCCATTAATTAAGTCAATCTCAAGCAATGACCAAAGGAATTAAAAAATGTGCATGAGAGTGATGGTATTACCTAAATATGTTTAGTTTTGGACGGCTCCCTAAATTATAGTGTAGCCACAAACATTCAGAAGTCAATTATTTCTTGCAGTGATGACCAAAGAAAATAGTACTAACCTATCATCCTATTATTTTATCTTCTGTTGGCAGTCCTGAATCAGTAGTTAATCGGTATATATTGTTATCAGATCTAATTGCTTATGACAGGTTTTAAATCTCCTGAAGTCAAACAAACATCAAATTAAAAGTAATTCTCATGAACTTGGTTCCAAATGGTATTGGTCATTTTGGAGGCTGAAAAGATTTGTATTGTTTAGTACAAACATCCCAAGTCTTACTATTTGTCGTACTATAATATTAACATATAAAAGAAGTACCTAATATGAAGTGTCGAATGACATTTGAAGTAGTCAAGGACTCATGGGATCCATCTTTTCTAGATGCTAAAGCTGAAATATTAGCTACACTTTTTAATAATTCAAGTTTTTATCTAAGAGATCACATATTTTAATATGATATCGAGCAAGCAAAGATTTAATTAAGATTTAGTCTTAGTGTCAGACATTGTACTAAAGAATTTTCACGTTTCTTATCTCACAGTTCCACATGTGGAAATGCATGTTGAAGATGCTACTAAGTAAATAAATCTATACTTTTTTCGAAAATTTAAGTTTTTAGATGAGATTGTGCGCGCATTTATCAACCTCATAAAAGAAAAAATAATTAACCTGGAGAAGATGGTTCCACAGTCACATTTATACTCTTTAGTGCCACACGTTTTTGAATGGGCTTTCCAGTCAGATTGCACTGCATACTTTTTAGAACACTTGTCACATTTCCATTTCTTTTCACCATGTTTACGTGAATAATGTTTCTTAATCCCCGTCAGATCTCCAAGAGCACGAGCAGGGTTATGGTGGATACACGTTGGTTCAGGGCAAATATACACTCGCCGTTTCCTTATCTCATCACTGCTTGTTTTTTGCTTTAGCTTCCACGGCAGATTGTGTCCTCTCCTGTGTAGTTGAAGGTTTTGTTCCCTTTGGAACCCTTTGTTACAGACTTCACATATGAACCTGTTTGTTGCCATTAGGGTCTTTGGTGATAACGCAATTACTTCTGAACTAGGATCTGCATATTGTCAAACAAACTATGAGTTTGCAAATTACTTCTATACGCTAAATTAAACATTTTGCTACAGTAATATTCTTGGGCAAGTTACACAACGGTAGACAAAAATAATTATATTTGCTAGTCAATATACAAAAAATATGTATATTATACATTAATATATAAAAAATATATATTATTTTCTACGGAGACTATATTGTATAATTTTCCGAATAATAGTTAAGTGTTAGATGGAGCAAGTGATGATAAGGACTGTTTTGAGAAATTAAAAGTCCATGATATAAACTAGGAGGTCAATCTAATCCCCATTATTATACAAACGAAGTACGTACTAGTACTTTTTTAGGATGACTAGGCACTCCATGTAGTATTACCTACTTATAAAAGATTGTACATTCATCTTAATTCATCATTATCCTGATAAATAATTTATTGTTTTATAGAGCAACCTTTCTCCATCTTTTAGAAACTTTCAAACGCTCAAGGAAAAAGAAACAGAGAGAGAAGATGCAGACATGACAATCCATGCATGCACAGGAAATATATATATATAGAGAGAGAGTTCCTTTCAAACAGTTAAAAACAAAAAGAAAAGGAGAAATATATATATATATATATATATATATGATTATGCCAGTCCTAGGCAGCATGCAACAGTTTACTCCAATTATTGAATTCCCCAACCAATAATTGACGTATTGAACCCTTCAACTACCTACATATATTAATCACTTTCCAATTTCCTAACTCCCATTTTTATATTTAAACAAATACTCCACCATATATAATAATACCACTAAAAGAATGAAAACAAAATGAAATGGGGTAAAATCTAAAATCCTTTATGCATGAATTTCTGTCGTCAAACAAATCGAATCTTCTAGCCCGGCCATATTGAAGTTATCAAACCTCTAATTAACTTGTTTTAATCTATAAATTTTACTACAACCTCATACAAATAGTTGATTAATTACATGTTTTAATCTAAAAATTACTCTTGAGCCTCATAATAAAGTAAACTATACTATTAGAGACTGATCTAATTACGTTATACTAATAACTAGTAATAGCTACTTTGTAACGCGGAAATTAATAATCCAAAAGCTATTAAATCAAACCCTCCTCAGAAACAAGTTAATTAAAACCACTATCCAAGAAAAAGAGAAAAACGTAGTAAAACTATAGCACAAGGTGAAAAAAATGAGCTGATAATAAAATTTACCAGGATTTCCAGGTAATTTCCTTCTCTTCTTATTAGGAAGATCTTGCTTTTGATGAACACTAGAAGGCAACAGTACGTTAGAAGTTTGCTGCTGATCTTGCTCTTCATATTCTTCTTCTGCACCTGCAGTACTACTATTCCCAGAAGAGATGTTTGACATTGAAAAAAGGTTAAAAAAGAGATTTTTTTTGGGTGGAACTCTTTATGTTTGTCTTGATCTCTTATTTTCAAGAAAACAACGTAACTTTATCCAGTTTGTTCAGCTGGCTTCTGTTTGATCAATGAGGCTCTATTTGGGCCTTTTTTGTTCTTTGGCTCCTTGCTTTTATTTATATCTTGAGGTAATTGGAAAATAACAAAACTTAGGATTTAGAGCGCTGTTTAGGAGAGAACGACAAGAACCAGAAAATTCTCCCTGATTTCTGGTAATTAAAGAAAGAGATAGAAATACAGAGAGGAGAGAGAGAGAGAGAGTTTGGGGTGGGGGAATGGTTTAGAGTTTCTTGCTGTCACAAGATGGAAACAAGAAACTAGCTAGTTTTGTAATTTGGTCTTCTTGTCTTGTATATATGATGTATACAATAATGGAATTGTTTTGCTTTCTTGCCCAAGTTTATTTTATCAACTCTTCTCATAGTTAACTATTTAGTCTATTCATAATTTGATTGTGACTTCTAAACAAAGATAATTAAGTGGTTAGAATCTTTGAATTCAGATAGAACATTATATTGATAAGTTTTATATTTTCAAGCTACTCCCTTGGGGATACTAATCCAACTTTGGAGTCTGGATATTAACTGCCTCTTTGTCCGATGGCATTAGTTAAAAGTAGATTAAAAAGGTTATTGTTTTAATTAACATTAAACCTTGTCTTTTAAATAGGATTGGGATAAAATGGTGCTCGTGAGTAAAACTTAAGAGTCCATTACTTAAATTATCACTCAAAATTCAAAATTATCTACTAAAGTCATATTTCTTTCCTTTGTAACAACAAAAACACTTAACTATGCATATAACATTCAAAAGGTCACTCAACTAGATTTCTCAAACTTTTGATTATCAAATACCTATTTTACCCTCTAAATTATCAACTATTATCTTCTTTTTTTTTTTTTTTTTTT
>ML252915.1:36025-57569 GCA_005239495.1 Nicotiana undulata | reverse complement strand
AAATTATTATTTTTTCCTCTAAATTAAAAAATATTTTTTTTTTTTTTTTTTTTTTTTTTTACTTTTTTAAATATTATGACTTTTTCTCTTACCTACATTATGGACTTACCAATAATAAATATATTTTATTTATAAAAAAAATAAAAAATCTAGTTTTATTTATTTATATAATATCGGAATAATATATGATTGAGCATAATTTTTAAGAATACATAATGTATATTATAAAATACCTTTATTTTAAATAATTATTTTTATATTGGTGCATGGAATATATATTTTATACCTTTTATTTTATTTCATTCTCAACTGGGTAAATACATTTTTGAATTTTTGTTGTTAATATCACAATTATTATTCGAACAAATTGTTCTAATTTATTTTATTTTATTATGCTCAATATTTTATTATTCTAATATTTTATATGCTTAAATATATTTTTGTTTTATTAATTTATAAATAAAATTTATTTATTCTATAGGTAAGTCCATAATATAAATTTAAAAATAAAAAAAATCATAATATCACAAAGCCAAATAAATTAAAAAAGAAGACAAAAAATGACAATTTAACGGGTAAAATAGGTATTTTGCAATCAAAAGCTTGAGACATCTGGTTGAGTGACCTTCCGGGTGTTATAGACATAGTTAAGTGACTTTGTTGCTACAAACGAAAGAAATATGATTTTATTAGATAATTTCGGATAATTAAATAACTATTTAAGTATAGACTCTAGAACATATAATGTCAAAATTAGTGAGTTAGCAATAGTAAATTTGGTTACACACTTTTATTGATTATAAGCTAAAATTTAAGGTTAAATTTTTATTATTAAGAGGCGGTTCTTTAATTAATAAAACAGACACTAGCAAATTAAATGCTTCTAGCTATTCATTCAATACAAATTACATTATATTTCTCCAAATGAGTGATGTTCCTCTTCTTTCAAACTTTTCGCCTTTTCTTTTTAGGAAGGGGAAGGGGTCTTCACTTTTAATTTAAACCCTAATAAAATACAACCTATTAACTATATATATGAAAAATTGTTATATATATATATATATATATATATATATATATTTCGCTTGCAACAAATTGAAAAATATGATAATTAATGTTAGAAAATGACCGTAAAATAAAACAAACCAATATGAAGTGCATTTTGGCCTTCGAGCCGGATCGCCCTCGAACCGAATAAATGTATAATTGAAAATCATGAACTGAACAAGAGAATAAGAGAGCTTAAGAGAGAAAATGTATTGTATTGCTTTGTTATGCGTGAATATGACGATTACAAAATGATTAGAACCCCCTTTTATATAGTAGGAGAATTCTACTTATGATACAATTCTAAATATAGAAGGAAATCTCATGATTGGCTAAATAACTAGTCTTGATTTGATACGTGTCGAGATGTACGCCACGATCCATGCCCGATCACGGATATCTCAGATTTTCGTTATTCGATTCAACAGGCTTTCTTTGGTCTTGTTCGATGCCTATCATGTTCGGTTTCGTCCTCGGCTATCTCGGTCTCAATTGGTCCTCGAATTACGAGATAGATAATATATCTTCATGTCGCGATCCGTAACACGGGACCGAACCTCGGCCTGCCATCCTAGCCTCGATGAACCATACAAAATTGGGCAAGCCCGGTTTTGACCGTGTAAACATCGAATTTTTTAGGGATCAAGCCAAATCCTAAGTTAAAGATACTATAGGACTCTTGAAATTATAGGAGTCTATTAGGGTTTCTTGGAGGTTTACTCTACCCTAAACCCTAACTCACACCTATATAAAGGGATACATATTCCCTTGAAGAAGCATCTCAAAAAATGGAGATCATCTCGAAAATCTCATAAACTCACGGAATATTCACAAAGAGATCAAGAAATAGCCGGATAATTCTTGATAATCAAATAATTCAAGAAGATCCACAACATACTTCATGGATATCAAATAAATCCATGAAAGTCCGCATCATCCTACGTTCGAGAAATATGCTCCTCCAGCCCTCGAATCGCGGAGATAATATGGAAAGAAGAATCAAGGGAACAAACAGAATTGTACCCGCATCATTTTATCAATAAAATTATCACTACCTGCTAGGTATTTCACTTCGGTTATTTTGTTATTTTATTGGTGGTTACTATTTGTTGCCACTGCTTCGTCTTTTTCATTTATTTTTTTTGAGTCGAGGGTTTTAGAAAACAACCTTTTTACCTCTCAAAGTAGGTATGCATACTCATTATCCTCCGCAGACTCTAGTTATGAATTGTTGTTGGATAATATTGCTACTTAGGCCTTTAAGATTTGTTATAATAATGTTTGGTTTACTTGAAATGCTTTTGGCTCAATCCCTTCTCTCCTTATATGTACCAAAGAAAAAGTCGAGTATGAATGCAGGGTATATATGTTTGAACTTCTACGATGGCAACCTTATGTCGTACATTAAAATATTCGTCATACTATTGTGAATGCAACACAAAGTTCCCCCAACAGTCCAACACTACGAGGAAAAGAAAACGTATGCTGTTGTTGTCATATTTAAAAATTTATGGGGCCGTGAATTTCAGAAAAGAAAAGTTCAAGGGGCAATTATAATTGAACCTGAACAAAAAGACATCTTTTCGGATATTGCTTGGCGGGCGAGTGTTCTTTTCTATTTTAGCGGTTTGTCCGCATCTGATAGTGGTCAAACGAAAGCCACGTATTTCCTGATTTACCCCTATATTTATTGCCAAACAACCAAATTGCCACGATCAAGCAAAGCAAGAGCCTAAGGGGTCGTTTGGTTGGATGCATTAAAAAAAAGTAATGTACGCATTAACTTTTGATGTTATTCTTTTCGATATAAAATAAGTAATTTTTTGATCTTCTTTTTAGATTCAAAATAAGTGATTTTTTCAAATATCAAGAATAAATTAATTATTTTTTTCTTACATTATTCTTGAAGTAAATAATTAAAAAAATATACCAAACAAGGTATTAGCAATACATAGAACTAATGCTTGCATTAATTTTTCTAATATCTTCTACCCAACTATCCCTAAGGGTGCTAATGCTCGCCCTGTACCCTCGTCACGTGTGGGCGCTGAATCAAACCAATATAAAAACAAAATATTGTTCTCAAGTACATATATTGAATTTAAATTTGTATTATTACATTTTGCTCTCCTAACCAATTTCATTAATTATTGATGTATATACACTTTTTAGCTATCAAGATACTTGATTGAATTTGTGTGTATCCCGATAATCTACTAGTAACTTCAACCTCTAATTAATAAACACCAAATATATATTAGATAAATAAAGTAACTTCATGTAACACTGATTTTTTATAAGGTACTTATTACTTCTACTAATATATAAATATGATAATTTTGTTCTTCAAAACTTAAACGAATTAAAAGTGGTGAGATCCAAATTGTGGTTCCTATATTGTTATCAATCCATTAGGTCATTTTTTGAGTGCTCATTGAAACTTGAAACCAGTAACGAAGATCAATTCATTTATATTTTATGAGACTAAAAGATGAATATTTATATAATAAAGTACATTTGATATGCATTTTTTTTACTGAAACAAGACTATGACACCTTATTCGAAAGTTGATATAATTACTTCTATGGTGTTATAATATATCGAATCAAAATTGTTGAACCTTTGTTTTCAACCCCAAAAAAGTAAATATAATATAGTGTGGACCAAGCGTTTTCCCATCAATTTCAACTGTTTCATCATAAAGTTATAATAGATATGAACAATTAAACTTGATTTGATCAAAAATATCATTCACAAAACATATATTTTAGGTAAATCTAAGTCAAAGCATCAGTTATTTAAGCATCTTATAGTAAGAGTAATTAGGAATATATTGAGCGTCAATATAAAACTGATTCAAATGATCCCCATTGATTGTTGGATTAGTTCATTATTCATTTTCTAATACAAATCAAGACCCAGAACGATCAAATTTAGAAAAAGGAACAAAAATATGCACAATCATACACATGATGATTAGATTAGATTAGATTAGGATGGCCGGTTGGCATAATAATGTATTTGTTTTGAGCAAGTTCCAACTTCTTGGGGGTTTTTTCGGTCATTTTTCTTTTAAAAAATAAAAGAATTCAAAGTTTGAAGGAAATAATGCTTAAATTAAAACAAAAAAGAGAAGTGTTCAAATTACCGGTATGTCCTAGCCAATTCAATTCGTCAATGTAATAATTTCCATTTCAAATTAATTAAAGAAATTGAAATGACAGTGTAAAGGGTCCAACAACAAGCATCTTTTGTCTGAGACCCTTTAAATATATCTAATGGTTTAATTTAAAGATTTGCATTTGACATTTGACTACAGTTTTTGTCCATCTCCATTGCACTATAATAATTAACAAGCATTTCATATTTTTTTATTTTAATATATATGCATTTCTATATTTCCATATATTGTAGAATCAATAATGGATCCAGAATTTTAAACACCGGATTTTCACTAGAATAAGGAGTTAGTCAGTTAGCTTGGCTACTTAACTCTTTCCTACGGTTTTAAACAATGTTGTTCGTTATTTTTATTATCAGGTTGAAAACAAAACACATTTTGGTTTTGTTCCCTTTTAAATACAATTCGTTAGATTTGATATAATCTTTTTCTTTTTTTGGGAAAGTGCACAGTTAGCCACTAATAAGACATATATTTACTTTTAAGCCACTGTTTAAAATGTCTTTAGTCTTTAACCACTGCTTTAATAAATTTTACCCGTCCGGACGAAAATACCCTTTTGCCCATAAAGTCACGACCAAGTGTCCTTAACTTATGAGCTTGTTACTGTAAGTTCAGGATTGACTATCCTTAATTTATGAGCTTGTAAGTCTAAGTTTAGAACTACTTGTCCTTAACTTTTGAACTTGTAACTTTAAGTTCAGGACTACATGTCCTTAACTTTTGAACTTGTAACTCTAAGTTCAGGACTACCCGTCCTTAATTTCTATGCTTGTAACTCTAATTTAAGGACTACATATCCTTAATATCTGTGCTTGTAACTCTAAGTTAAGGATCAAGTGTCCTTAATTTTTTAACTTCAAACTATTAAGTGGCAACAAAATCTTTACTTTGGTCAAGAGGAAACAACCTGAAGATAAAAAGTACTATGACAAGCATCTTGTCTTTTGAACAATGTAGCCCACCTTTGCGGATGACAACATGCATGGACAAGAAGCTCGATCAACAAGCAAAGCGCTGCATATCTGAATACACTTGTACGTTCTTTACATTGGTATAACATGGACAAAAGAGATAGAAGAAAGGGTAACACCGTCTTTTCATATTAGTTTTAATAGACTAGTGGCTACTTTTGCTTAGCATTAAAAATGCTAGATAAAAAGTAATACCACTTTAAAAATTGGCTACCCCCACACAATTTTTACTTCTTTTTTAGCTAGCTATTTAGGCCCATATCCTAGTTGTCCGAGCCCATGAAGCACCCGTCAATGTAGTCTATTGTGGAAATGACACCAGGTAGCCACTTTAAAGCATGTTATTTAAAGGGGATTTGGCATGTTATGACAACTAGGTCCAACAATTGCACATAAAAGCATGTGTTTTAGGAATTGGCATATGGTAGCCTAAAGTTATTCTCTCTCTTCTAATGGTTCAACCACCCTCCTAAAAATAAGCCCCATCAAAGTTATTTTTCTTAAAAATAGCAAAAAATATTTAAAATCCTCTTTCTCTTCTCTCATAGTAGTATCCGAAAAACTCCCAAATACATTTCAATTATTTTGTAGTTTTTTAATCTGTACATCCAAATATATATAACACATTAATAACTATATTATTTGTATATCACAGTGTATAACATAATGTATATCAAAAAAGTATATTAAAATTTTATTTTCCTTCTTTGTATAACACATTTCGGATTGAAAACACAAGTTCAAGACGACTGCACATCCCCTATTGTATCGCGTGTATATCTCTATGTACATCAATGATATCTCATGTATATCATGTGTATCTGTGTATATACGTGAAAACTTGTGTTATATATACCATATACAATGTGATATACACGACCGTCCATAAATAAATTGTGTTGTATACACTCTATACAAAGTGATATACACAGACGCCCTTAAAAATGTGTGTGTGATATACACTGATGTACACGATATACAAAGTGATATACACATGTCGCTGTTGAATTTTTAGGTTTGATTTTTTTACCTGAAACCAATCTAAATCACTTCTAATCTTGCTCAAATTTTGTATATAGCCTCATTTAGGTATTTTCAACCAGTTTCAATCACCCCCACTCGTTCAATCCAACAACAAAAAAAAAAAAGAGAGAAGAAAAATAAAGTTGAAAAATATTTTTTCTCTCTTAGTATTTGCTTATGATTTTCTCTGATGTGAGATCAACCTTACATTTCTTCCCACTGATTTTTTGCATAATTTGCAAATTTTTTTGCTAAACTATGAGAACAAAAGAGAAGAGATAGAAGAAGAAATACAAGGAGAGAAAAGGAGAGTTATAGGATGCCAATTATTTTTTTTATTTAAAAAAATATATCTATAGTTATGCATTTAAAGATTAGCCAACTTCAGGACACTATGTCCTAGAGTTTAAACCTCAAAATTCAAACTTTAGGATATCGTGTCCTAAAGATTTGAAATTCAAACTTCAAGACACTTAGTCATGTTCAAACTTCACGACACTAAGTCTTGAATTTCCAAATTCAGGATACTTAGTCCTGAAATTTGGGTGAATTGACTATCTTTAAATACATTGTAAATTGTGAATATATTTTAAATACCCGACTTAAAAGTGACTATTGTTGTACTTCGCCTTCTATTTGCTTAACCTGATTGAGGCACACACATTTAAAACCAAGTTAAAGTTGATATTGACACATGTATACAACTTTAAAGAGTAAGTTTGGCAGCAATTTAGCCAACAATCGACGTTAACGTTCAATGCTTCCCTATTTTAGTTCAGAAACTGCAAGCATTCAGACTAAACTATGGAAGGTCTAGCTGTTCTGGGTGGTAGAATTTTGTTAGAAAAGAGCACTAAGGTGCAGCACGCGCGCGCGCACACACTACATTGTACCTTACTTAATCAACATTAAGAAATTGAGTCAAAACATCATTCTATGTTGAGAGCAATATGCGTCTGAATAAATCTTGGGATGTTAAGAAAAGAATTGTGACCAAGCAATTCCCTTAGGTTTCTGTAAATCAACTGTTACTATTAGCAGTTGTATACATCTCACTTTCTGCTATAACTACAAGGTTGCTAGCAGGGCAACATCTATCTTATTTAGCTGGCTTTTGTTGTGGCTTCTTGTTATTCTTTTACTGCTCTTATTTCTATGCTATATTGGGGAAGAGCGTTCTCGGGTGTAATAATCCATTTGGGGAGCAGAAGTTATGAATATGCATATCAAGATCGTTTATTTGTCTTATCGAATCATGATTCGACAGTATTCTATATTGCATGTAGTTCTTGACTGTGAAAGTGGAAATCAAAGAAATTAATACTACATTTTTTAGCAACAGAGACTGAATCTTTTGATAACAAAGAGAAGCACAACTTTCTTAGTACAAATTTTCAGACACAAGAACAAATGTTGCAGATATATAAATCCTATGAATACCATGTCACTATATCATAAAGATCGAGGAGGCTTTTCCAATAATGCAGAGAGATAAACTTCATCATTGGACTTGGGAGAAATAGCCCACTTATGCTTTTTGTACCTGAATTGCAGAAACATGTACATAAAGTCATCCAGATCCTTTCTATTACAAAAGAATCGATCGATCCATAACAATCCTCCTGGTCTTAAAACGCGATCCCAGTCAAATAGGATAAAATCCAACAACTGCAGATCCATCCAACCATCCATAAGTCCAGCTGTGTGGATCAAATCCATAGTGTTATCAAAGAATGGAAGCCTTTGGTTCAATGTCACATATAGTGGAATTAAACCTCTGAGTGCTATCGTCTCGCTGAAAGGAGCTCCAAGATTCAGTGCAGTTGAGATGATTGTCACATTCTGCTCTCTCATTCTTGCAGCAAAAGTCCCCGTACCAATACCAAAATCCAAACCAATTCTGATTTCCCCTGCCTTAATTCCCAAAACATCTTTGATCATAAAATCCACAGGAAGTGAAGCATTTGTTACCCATTTTAGCTCTTCTTTATCCATTTCAAAACATCCACTGCACTTAGCATAGCCTCGTTTAGGATTCTTACTCGATAAGCACTCGTAGTTCCTGCAAATGTAATTGTTCCACCTAACATTTCTCCCATCCGGGATCCTCCATAAGGACTCGTTGATCGGATAAGGCTTTTGATATAGCTTAGAAGCCCTTGTCAAACACCTTCTCCTAGGCAAAGGATCACAACCATTAATCATAAGCTTCTGAGCCAAGTTCCAATCATCTTTACAATATGAACCAATATCATAATCCATATATTCCTCCAATTCTTTCTTCATCGATACACAAGCATGCCCTATCGTGTTATAAATCCCTTCTGTTCCATAAATGTTAACCTTCTTATGTCTATTCTCCTTCAGGGTGATATACTTTCTGATCTCCTCAATCACAAAGGTATTAATCAAAGGGTCTTCTTTAATTGTCATATTCTCAACTCTAGGCAGCCTAATTTGCCTAAGGGCAATATGAGCTGAATATAAAGGCTTAATCACTTCTTCTTCTAAGAATCTCTTGTATTCCAATTTGGAAATACCGCTTCTATGCAACTGATCTTTGTTCTTTTCCATTTCTTGGACAATCGATTCGATCTTATCTTGCAAAGTTTCCATCTTATTGAGCACTTCATCAACGCGAGAAGTTAGAGCTATTATGTCAAAGTGATCATAGATACCTTTCACGCCATAGAAATGGCGACATATATCCTCATCATGCATGAAAAATCCAGCAGAATAAAACCTTAACAAACTCGAAAGGCTCACGATTATAACAAGGGAACCTAGTACAAGCTGAATGCAACTCATTATTCTTACTAACCTAAATTTTCTAAAGCAAAAGATGGACTCACCCATTGTCAATACTAAAAGCCCAACAACTCTGTCCTAAATTTTTCCAAGTCAGATGAAGAACAAAGATTCAGAAATATCAGATCGAGGTAAGCATTGCGGGAGGATATAAATTAGTGGCACGTCAAGCAATGCAAACAGAAAAGGAATTCATATAATCAACTAAAGAAACAGATCAAGTACTATATATGTATTACCTGGATTCAGAACCAAGGATGTACGTAAAATTGGAAACTGGAAAAAGACAGTGATAAAAACTCAAATGGCAGCAATAATCTGATCCAAAACTTCCAATGAGGCGTACATTGACTTAAAAGTTTATTATTACTGCTTTCTTTTGGACCAAGAAAGGAAGTTAGCTTTAAATTTTTTTTGAAACCAATACCGAGTGAACTAAAGAGCTGGAAAATCGTGAATACTAAGCATATACCAGAGAGGGGCATGTTCATGAGCTTGAGTAACGCAAATCTCTGAAGGAAACAACACAAAAGCACTAAAATCTAAGCAGCCAAATGGCCAAATGGATGTTAAATAAATATAATTAATCTGGGATAAGCAACTGAGATAGAGTAATTACTACACATTTCTCAAGGATATACAAATTGTATTATTTATCTGAGATTAATATAATATATGATAACGTTGACTCTAAGGTAGGAGGGGGAGGGTGCGGGGGTGTGACAGAGAGAGATGAGCATGGTGGGTTAGGTCCTGACCGTTAAAGTTCCAATTTGGTTTAAATATCAGGTTTTGGCCGTTGAACTTTTTTCTAGCTCTATGACAAAGAGATTATACTGCATGGATGTGGGATACGTGTTATATAAAGTTGATTCCACATTTTCGGCACCTTTTAAATTATTGCATACAACATACTGCTGATTTAAGATTTTAAGTTAGTGCATATTTGTTGTTACAATTGATACTGAGTTTTCTATAAACATGTTATTCCATTTGTGCTAATTCGTGTGACATTCTTTTTTGTTAGTGAGTTTCAAAATAGAATAACATCATTATTCTGATGAGTTGATGTATAGCGACACAAATATCTATGACTTTAAACCTATTGTTTTACCCTCAATGAGTTGATGTATAGCGACACAAATATCTATGACTTATTTTAGACGACCTCAAATTTTAAAAATCTTTTTTTTTAACTTCATACTTGGTCAGACACCAATATTGTGCTCAATTGAATACCATCACATAAAATGTGACGATTAGAGTATTAAAATTGTGATCTACATGTTTGGGTGACACTCGAGTAACAATCAAAAGTTTATGTCCAAGCTTCTCTTCGCACCTGACGTCGTTACAGAGAAATATCCTTTCAGATACCCATTTTTAGGGATGCTATTTAGACATTAACCAGTGTTTATTTTAGCCCAAAAATTTTAAACTAAAAATCTTAACTTCAGGATATCTTAGGACATTTTTGTCCTGAAAATTGAACTGAGAAATTGAAATTCAGGACGCATTGACTAACCATTTAGAGTGGCTACCTGGTGTCATTTTTAGGGCGAGGTGCAGTAATAGCTACCTTTAAGCCCGCGATTTAAAATATATCCACAATTTATAATGTATTTAAAGATTAGCCAATTCACCCAAACTTCAGGACTTAGTGTCCTGAATTTTTGAGCTGCTAATTTGAAATTTAGGACTAATGTTTTGAATTTCTAAATTACTAATTTAAAATTCAGGACATAAGATTCAAACTTCTGGACACAATTTTCGAACTTTAGGATACGATATTCTGAAGTTTGAACTTTGAGGTTTAAACTCTAGAACGTCGTGTCCTGAAGTTTGAACGAAATTAGCTAATTTTTAAATACATGTTTTAAACAACATGCTTAGTGGCTAGCTAGAGCCATTTTCACTCATTTCTACGCGGAGAAAATCCTCTGTTTTTTGAAGCCCACTTATGCCAACTAAACTACTAGTGTTGCTACTGACCCAAGATGATCTTTGCTCTTATTCAAAGCCCACAAATAATTAATCTAATTCCCATGTTTAAGGTATCCAATCATGTGATGCAATTTATTTTGCCATTTGCAAGTAGGGAAATTGTTGAAGATAAGTAAAGTAAGAAATTATCCGAGTAAATAATGTACATTATATGTAACTTATCATAGTTTTCGTGGTATAGTACAATGTTACCCACATGCCACATTTATATTTCAATGAAGTGCTTATAATAGTTTGATAATGGAACCTACCATTGTAATTATGTTCAAGGCAAGCCAGTCAATAAAACAAACTTTCCATCCAGAGCAAAGGAAAAACTAATTTATTAAGTAATAGAATTTCCAGAAGCCAAGACCCATCCCAAAAATTCTGTAGAAATAAGAAGAAGGCGGGATACATAACTAGACCCTTAAATTTGTTTTTTCTTGTCACTTGGACACCTAAACATAGAGTTGTTCCTATTAGGCCCTTCAACTAAATTACATCTGTGCCAATTAGACACTTTGTAGTGACACGATTGAGTGTGTGAGAATCGAAAAATGCGTGAACATGAGAAAAAGGTTGTTGATTATTATTATATTCTAATATATTATTCCAATTAAAGCTAACTTTTTCCCTACATTCTATTTCTCTTCTTCTCCCCGTGAACCCATCGTTTTTCCTCTCATTTAAAAAAAAAAGAAAGTTTAGTGTACATGGATTTGACTATTCTCATTTGGCATGCTTGTTCTCTTTATAAGACACTTGTAAGCTACACCAACTTAGACGAGGAATAGAGAGAATAGCGTGATATTTCAGTGAAATCGAAATAAGAAGAAATGAGATGAAGTTGAACGGAGGAAATTTTCAGCGGGCTTTTTAGGGTACTAAGTTGCCAGAGCAGACGGTCAGGTTTTTCATTTTCTAAAAATGAGTTTCAATATGTTTTGGGGGTTAATTTTATAAGGTGAAATATTTTAAGGTGTTAGAGACAATTGTAGTACACACATTTAATTTTAATAAATCGTTTTCTCATATGGTCTACAAAGTGTCAAATTGACACAAATACGTTTTAGTTGAAGGACTTGATAGGAACAACATTATGTTTAAGTATTCAAGTAACAAAAAAATCAAGTTTAAGGTCCAGTTATGTTTTCTGCCGAAGAAGAAGAGAACGATTATAGCAGGACTCTTTCATTTCCTTTTTCGAGGGATCCAAAATAATTCATGTCATCTATATTAGGCCACTAATTGTCTTCTACATATATAGGGAACTCTTCAAAATAGATGTCGTTTAATTGAGCACCAAAAAAGGGAGAAAAAAGGAATTACATGTATCATTGGCATACAAACATCTCAGTTAGGTTTCATACCAGAAAAGGTAAAAGATCCCAGCAAATATTACTAAAAATTTGACTAATTTGGAACTGGCCACTATATAATAGTAGTAGAACTGGCCCAGCATGCTTTAGTTTACGCACTTAATTTTCACGATAATAAGAACAAAATCATTTAATTAATTACAGTGAGACGTTGTAAATTAAGGCATGCAAATAATATCAAACTACCACGCAAAGAAACTTATATCATCAACAAGGGTTATGGTGAAATAGATAGGATACCTTCATCGTTAATCAAAGGCCTCGAGCTAAATTGCCGCCTATTTATTAAATAAATTCTTTATGTAATATAAAGAATTGTTACTTTGAGTAATAACCGATTGATGATTGGTAATTTACTGTTTTAACTTAACTTATGACCCTTATTTCTATTGCGGCTCTGTTCATCTAATTTGGTTTTAATTGATCGATAGTTTATTATCGTTGTCCCAATATTCGAATTGAAATACTCACTGACATCTGTTCTTGCTACCCAACAGCACTTCCAAACTAGCGTAATATATTTATTTCAGTATAATTTAGAGGCAACTTATCTTTTTTATCCATTTGTTTTCTTTATATAATCCTTTAAACCAATCGAATTTTAATTTCAGTCATAATAAATTGACATCCGGATATATATACTAGAGCATAAGAAACTATTAAACAACAGGTTTACATTCCTAGCTACATGATGATAGCTACTGAAAAATTGATTAAGTAACAGCTAGGCCTTCTTTCCTTGTTAAAAATTTAAAACTATGGAACTTAACCATATAAGATTCGCAATATTAGAGTTTAAAAAAGAAACTTGTCAATATAGAATCCTGCAGCTAACCAAACCGAAAATCAAATCAAACCGATCAAAAAAATCGATACTTTTTCGTTTGGATTGGTTTTGGTTTTGAATTTTAAAAACCGATCAAATTTGGTTTGATTTTGGTTTAATCAAAAAATAACCGAACCAAACCGGCTGAAGGTAGCTATTTCAAATTTATTATTACACCTATATATATGTATATTTTTATACAAAGTTTCAAAATTTTTATGGTGAATGTTAATCGTTTGCACTTTTAGTATAGTTCTTTACCTTTATATTCTAGTTTGATTGGTAGTTTTCTTTTGTTAAGTGTAAGAATCCATTTCGTGTAAAAAATAATATTTTTAATTGAGTCCTTAAATTATTCATCAGTATTTGATTCAATTATCATCAATATATTTTAGTAAATAATAGATTTTTCAAAGGGCAATTGATTTGATAGTGTTGAAAATGTGGTCGCCAGAATATATGTTTGGTAGTGTATGTCTTATATTTAAGAAAAAACTAACAAATAACCGAAAAACCGACATAAACGAAAAAAAACCGACTTGATTGGTTTGATTTGTTCTAATATTTGAAAAACCAACTTACTTGATTTGGTTACATTTAGGAAAAACTCAATCTAAACCGAACCATGAACAACCCTACCCGCTAGGCTGGGGCACGAATTCTTGTGGTCCCCTTTGTCATTTTTGTTTCAACAGTAAGATACTCCACACTCCACAGGTTCCCGAGTCTCTCTTTATGGGTTTTCACATAAAAATGACTTTGAAAACCTATAAAGTTGCTAACACTAGATGTGTCAATAAGACAAGCTTGCTGCTTCTTTAAAATAATAATACTACTCTATTACCGTATTCTTAAACGATATTATAATTAACTAAGAATTGATTAATTCAGCTAGTTAGCTAAAGCAAGTTTGCCGCACCATTAAGAATGTTCTGCTCAATTCTTAAATTCGACCGTCAAAAATATATAGCAAGAGAAAATAAATAAGAAATTAATGGTTACTTAAGAAATCCTCTTGATGTAAAGTTTCCATGAAAAATATCTTGTGTCATATAAAACAAGCAAAGGGATAAAATTCTAAAGAAGCATGAACGATTTTGGACTGTTGAAGTTAATGAATTGTAGCTTCTAAGAAGATATCATCTCGACATCGGTCTTAATTACTCCTTAAAATTATAAGAAACAGTTTGGACCCTGCTCAACTCTTTATTGATTCGCTTGACTAACATTAGAGTTAAATATATAACATTACTGTACTAGTGCTAAAGTTTTCGCCATTCTTACTTATCCACCAAGATTTCATGGATCGCAGGAATTGTAACGGAAACAATTAAAAGAGATCAAAAGACAAGTCTAACAAAGAGATGATAATTGGGAGAGACACCAAAAAATAATCTGATCTAAAATGGAGGACCTCTTATCACTAATTACGATATTGTAATCTAACCAATTTATCCGGCGGTCAACTAATTGAATCCCTTTTACAACAACGACATACCCAGTATTATCCCATATCGTGGGGTCTGGAGAGAATAGTACGTACGCAGACCTTACCCCTACCTTGTGAGGATAGAAAGATTGTTTCCCATAGACCCTCGGCTCAGGAAAGTATAAGCACCACATTAATGAAAATATAGACAAGAAGGGACAGTACCAAAAATCATATATAAAAGCAGAATAAAAACAACAAGACAATACGGTGATCAACAATGAAAGAAAACAACGGTTAGTCATAAAAACCTACTACCAACAGAAAGCGAGATTGCGTGCCAATAATACTGTTATGAACATACCTACTCTACTACCCTAATCCTCGACCTTCATACCTTCCTATCAAGGGTCATGTCCTCGGTCAGCTGAAGCTGCGCCATTTCTTACCTAATCAACTCTCTCACACCTCTTCTTTGGCCTACCTCTACCTCTTCGTAGGCCCTCCAATGTCAACCTCTCACACCTCCTCACCGGTGCACCTGTGCTCCTCCTCCTCACATGACCAAACCATCAAGTCGCGCTTCCCGCATCTTGTCCTCAATATGGGCCACGCCCACTTTGTCGCTAATAACCTCATTTCTGATCTTATCTAACCTGGTGTGCCCTCACATCCATCTCAACACCCTTATCTCTGCTACCTTCATCTTCTGAACATGAGTGATCTTGGCTGGCCAACACTCAACTCAATACAACATCGTTGGTCTGACCACCACTCGTAAAACCTACCCTTAAGTTTCGATGGCACTTCTTGTCACAGTAATCGCCACTGAAAGTCGTTTTTAGTGGCGACCGACCCATAAATCATTTTGGTAGAACTTATTGGTAGCATATTAAATTAGTTCTATTTGTGGCGACAACAATCGTTACTAATGTGTAGCTTTAGTGGCGACCACTGGTAGTCGTCACAAAACACATTCAGTTACGGTTGTACATGCAACAACTCAAGTATCGTTGTTATACATCTTTAGTGGCGACTTTCGTGGAATTTGTAAGTACTTTAGTCGCCGCTAAAAGTTAGATTTCTTGTAGTGAAACATCTCCACAAAACCTCCCTCAAAACTTTATCGTATACCTTTTTCAAGTCGGTGAACACCATATGCAAGTCCTTCTTTCTCTCCCTGTACTGTTCCATCAATCTCCTAATAAGGTGGATGGCTTCTGTAGTCAAATGTCCCGGCATAAACCCAAACTGGTTTTCTCCCTATCGCAAATGAATCCCTTTTATTGGGGATAATTACTTTATGATTTAATCTCATAAAGATGGTAAATCTTTAATCTGCAAGTTCTGTGATTAATGATCAATTTTACCGCTCAATCATATCCCTTGAATGACGAATAAATATTAATTAATCGTTCTAAAATGTACCCTAATACCACGAAAAAATACTTATTGGAGAATTTATGCTTATAAATTAGCATATCTACCCATAATTAAATTTAGTGACCTATAAAGTAAGATTCCGCAATATAATTAGGCATCATTAACAGTAAAGTTATTCTTTCCGAAACAAAATAGTAGAACATTTTCATATTCCACCTTCTACCAGTATCCTTCAATAATTTCACGACCACAATATAGTTAGGCCTAATCGTGTAACAGTGACTAAATGAAGCTATATATGGAATTGGTAATCCTCACCATAGTTAATTTGTTAAACAAAATCATTAGCATTATTAGACAAATAGTCAATGCCGTTAAGGTAAAATTTAAAAAGCAGAATGTGAAGTAAACTTCATGAGGTGATAGGGCCTAATAAAAAGGCTTGAAAGCTTAAAAAGATTCAAAAGCAATAAAGCTAAAGGGGTATGCCGCCATATAAGTGACAAAAACCTAAAATCTTATGAAGTAATCAAACACTAGGGTTTCGTATAGGTGATCACTCCCTCTTTTTATGCTCTTTAATTGGATTTAATATAGTACATGCAAACGTGCATAAATGTCGTCCATTCATTTCAATCTGTACTATTAATACTTTAAATCAGTTCAACGAATAATTATAGGATTATTTAGTTAGCAGTAAACATATGTAGAGGGGGGGGGGGGGTTTGGGGGCGGGGACCATTTCTACCCTAATAGACTTAAGCTTTACAGGTTTCAACTTTTAAAAAGTGGGTTTTCCCCCGATACAGCTTGTTATGTGAATTAGTGGATTCGATTAGATTCTCACTTAATATTTTAAAACCCTAATATTGGCACAAGTTTGACTAAGGAGTCAAGATCTAACTTGTTTGGTTAAATACTCATGGCATAATCAAAATCTAGATAAATCTAACCTATGAGAAATAAAATGATTAAATCGTAAGTAGTTCTCTCATTTCAATCTGGAGCATTTGTAACAAAAAGAGGACGATATAAATATATTGTTTCAACTCTAAAGTTTGTTCTTAGTATGACCATGTCAATTTTGATTGATTCTTAACCCTCCATCGAAATCCTAATTGAATATACATAATATATGGAGATATATATACTTCTGAGCAATCACTTGGTAGACGCTATGGTTAGACCAACATGTATGTTTCTACCCATATATGTGTACGCTTTTCCATGCACATGCCTGCTAACATGTACATACAATACCATGGGCGAAATCCACCTTATCAGGTACGATCTGGAGTCTTTTCTTCTTTCAACTCAAATTATATATATAGTTGAAAACACAAATACAAAAAAGAACACACGCTCTAAATGGACACCCTTTGTCATATAAAAGCTTTTATATAGTGATTTTTTTACCCCCACTAACTTAAATTTCTAAATCCGCCTATATACACTCCAACACGTAAACAGTTTATAGAAGCTGCTGACATTAATCGGAGAAAATAGAAACGTGTCTGCATTTTAGAAAGATCAACTATTTTCACCATTTGATATATCACGATTAAGATGGACATGGATGAACATGTGAAACTGGTTCCGATAGCCAATGTGGGAAGGATAATGAAACAAATCCTGCCACCAACTGCCAAAATCTCTAAAGAAGCTAAAGAGACAATTCAAGAATGTGCATCAGAGTTTATAAGTTTTGTTACTGGGGAAGCATCTGACAAGTGTCACAAGGAGAATCGAAGGACGGTTAATGGAGATGACATCTGTTGGGCTCTCAGTTCATTAGGTTTTGACAACTATGCCGAGGCCATGTTGAGGTACCTGTATAAATTAAGGGAGTTTGAAAGACAAAGGGAAAATCAGACCAAAGGTTCAAATGATGAAGATACAGATGAAGCTGCAAGTGAATCTGAGAATCAAGAAATTACCACTACTTAAAGTATAATGGAAAGCTCTAACTGAAGGGGATGATTAATTCAGTCTTGTACGTAGTTTCAACAGTGAAAGATTCGGACCATTTTTTGGTTCATGCAAATCTTCTCTCTCTGTGTCCTTCCAAATCTATGAAAGAATTGACTATTCGGAGCTTTGTCCGGCTAGAGACAATCTTCAAATTATAATCGTCATTAATATTCACAGGTGTTTCTAACTTCTTTTTGGATCTTTCTTTATGTTTTCCTTACTTCAGTTGCAGGTTCATGTATGGATCTAGGTTTGGAATTTTGAAAAAGAAATATATATATGTTTATCCTTTAGTTCCAATTTTCAACAAGCAGCTAGAGTATATCAGGAAAATCGGAGCGTACTGTGTATCAATCAATGATCCAGCATGCTGTCATATTTTTACCGCTTTCCATTTTTCCCTCTCCTTTTGCTCTATTCAACAAATTCCTGATTTCTGAGAAATAATATTAATTCCTATAATTAGCTGATTGATGAGAGATGCCTAAAGCTAGCGATCATGTTATATATCTTCCAGAATAAGTAGTTTAATTTGCTGACAATAAAAGCAAGCTAATATCAATATGATCATGATCAAAACCAATCCGATGAATTAAGCCTAGATGAAATTAAACTTTTAATTCTGTTAATAGCCGGTCAAATATATAATAACCACACGTACGGATCACCATGTAAATTCTCCATTTCTAACCTTATAGTGAAGGTTTTTTCATGTAATTTGAATACTTAACCATAGTTATTTAAGGCATACATTTTCCTTCCATACGATAAAATTTGCACAGATGCCTAAAAGCCTCCAGCTAGCACGAATTCATTCAAAATTAGCATTATTTTCCTCTGCAGCTTTCAAAGGCTAGTTGAATTGAATATATACCACATAGAACTATATATACATATATACCATATATATATATAGTTATCATCCTAAAGCCTTTATTATGTCAAACGAGGCATGCTAACTCACTCAGTAAACTCAGATTCGGGTATGACCATGGTACTTCCTAATTAATCTCTATTCAGGGTTGTGGTGGAAGGAACTGAAAAAATTTCAAAATGTCATTTTCTGGATATCATTTTTCATAATTCCTGAAAGGCTGAACCAGGCAGTATACATATTTACAGTAAATAATGAAGGTCAAAGTACAGCACATGCATGCTAATATAATTTTAGTAGTCTGATCTCTATATATATATTATGGACTAGTTGAATTTCAACATGATTTTTCGAGTAGTTGAGGCTTAAGCAATAAGCAGAGGGAACCTAGGGTTTGTGTAAAGTGATTAGGGGACCACTCCTCCAATATCTTCCCGGAAGAAGGATCCTAGCTAGTGGGGAGCCAAAACCACTGTTCCTCCATCCTACTACCTCTTTTGCATGCCCGCTTCTCTATAAAGCTTATACTAATTAATACATTATTCAATTATAAGCTTGCTTTAGTGAGAAACAATTAGAAGGCAAACCCTAGTTGTGATTCTTGAAAGAAGCATATTGTGAAATGACATCATGAGTGATGTGTAACCAGACACCAGTAGCAAATTAAAGTAGCTAAGATATACAGAAGAACAGGCCAAAAGGCCTTAACAGAGAATTAAAAAGAAGTTGAAATCCTGATATATTTTAGACAAACAACTATATACGCCAGTGAAAAAGAGTTTGAATCGTTAATTATACCCATTAGTAAATCATGGTTTTTTGGCGCAAAACTTGCGTTGGCAATTACTGATTCCATGTATAATACCACCATGTTTACTATCTTCCCACCTTGCTCAGATATAATACAATTAAGTGTTGGGAATAACCCCCACAGAAATAATATTCACGACAATAAAAGCGGAATGATAACGTAGCACCGAGATACGATAATCAACAATAATAAAAGAGTGACAATGACACCAAGATTTTTACGTGGAAAACCCTTCTGAATAAGGGAAAAAACCACGACCCCGAGAGGAGCAACTGATATCACTATAGTAAGGAATTTTACACTTTGTAGGCCCGAGTAAAATACTACAAAGACCACTACAATACTCAAAAGAAATAACTCTCTTTTGATATTCCCACCTCACTACAATATCGCTCACACTCTCTATTTTTCCTCACAGACTATTTTCTTATACTCTGTCTGTGATGCCTCGCTCTTTCTTTCTCTCTTTGTTGGTGTGATTGAAGAATGAAAGACTCTCCTTCTATAGGAGAAAATACGTAGCCTCCAAGAATGCTACAGTAGGAGCTTCAATTCTCCTCCGTTCATTTCCAAACTTGGGGCTAAAGTAATAATAGGCACATGCCTATTACAAATGGGATGGACCCCACATTAAGTACTCCCTCTATTACAATTTATCGCACATTTTCCTTATTAATCTGTTTCAAAAAGAATGACATATTTCTACGATTGGAATAATTCAACTTTAAACTTTTCATTTTATCAATTTTACCCTTAGTGAGAAGCTTTTATAACCAGATAAATGTCATGACTCCACAAAACTTTTACCCCTTAGATCTTTTATAAGACCACAAGTTTCTAAAGTCTTTTTTTCTTCTTAAATTCCATGGCGAATCAAACTACCTCATCTAAATTGAAACGGAGGGACTAATTAATATCGTGTGTTCTCTCTAGCTAGCAGTTTAAACTTTTAAATAAAGTGGTCATACAGTTCAGTACACTCGCAGCATGTAATGATGGAAGAAAGGTGCTTAGGCATTAGTGAATAGATATATATATATATGAAGAGAATGTATGCATATCTGAGCTTTGAAAGTAACAGATTCACATTGAACAAGAACAGGTACATCTGTTATAAAAAGAAGATGATCTCCTTATATTAAGCCTTAACGCCTATCAACACGTTGATATGTGTTCCTATGTGTACATAGGCGAATCTAAAGCGTATATGTATATTTATCTAAAGCGATATGTGTAACTATGTGTATGGGCATGTGTAAGTTTAGAATTCTGTAACAGTTAATGAACCGTTATTGCTACAATACATACCAGCATAAGCTATGAAAACTTTCCATAAGTGGAACTCCCAAGAAATAAATACTATATATAGGAGTTTTGTCCTCCCCAAAGAAAAATAAAAACATATATTTAATTCCTATTGAAAATGTTATGCTTGCTTAACTTCTTTCATTCTCTTATGCTAAAGATCATAATAAGTGCCACAAGAGACTAAGGGTGTGTTTGGTATGAAGTAAAATATTTTTCGGAAAATATTTTTAATTTTCTCATGTTTGGTTTCCTTAAATATTTTGGAAAACATTTTCCTAATCAACTCATTTTCCTCCAATATTTTCCCTATCAAGAAAAAGGAAAATATTTTCCAAAACTCCTTCTCAAGCTTCCCCACCCTATTATTTAGCCTCACCAACCCACCCCACACTCACCCATCTAATCCCACCCCATGCCCTCTCTCCAAAAAGTTTTTTTCTCTCTCACCACCCCGTCCCCCCCACCTCACCCCACCCCACCACCTACCCACCTACCACATCCCCTCCCATTTTTTTTTTTTTTTTTTTTTTTTTTTTTATTTTT
>ML252915.1:13132-35964 GCA_005239495.1 Nicotiana undulata | reverse complement strand
CCCCCCCCCCCCCCCCCCCCCCCCCCCCCCCCCCCCCCCCCCTTTTTTTTTTTTTTTTTTTTTTTTTTTGTAATTTTCAATTTTCTGTTTCTTTTTTCTGCACCTCCCCCCACTCCGGCACAAAAAAAAAAATTTAACTGTTTTTGTAATTTTTAAATTTCTGTTTTTTTCTGCACCCCCACCCCCTGGAAAAAAATATTTTTTTTAAATATATTTTCAATTTTACTTGTTTCATCTCTCGGTTTACAAGTTCAAAATTTTACAAGTTCCAAAGTTATGAGTTCGGAGGTTTATGTGTGTTGAAGTTTACGGGTTCGAAATTTCGCGGTTTCGAAAGTTTTGCGGTTAAGAAGTTTATGAAATTTGTGGGTTCGGAAGGTTGTCGGTTCGAAAGTTTATGGCTTCATGTTTATTGTATCAAAATCATTTACGAATACTCTTGAGAAAATATTTTCCTTGATTTGCGTATCAAACACCAGAAAATAAATAGGATTACTACTTGTGTTCCAAGAAAACATTTTCTTGGAAAATATTTTTCATGGAAAACATTTTCCTTTATACCAAACACACCCTAAAGGTCGTTCTTTTTCTTTTTTTAAAGATGGCAGTTGACGTAATCTAAAGATAACCATCTGGATGTGTATAATTTTAATGATTAATAAATATACAACAACAACAACATACCCAGTATAATCCCACAAGTGGGGTCTGGGGAGGGTAGTGAGTATGCAAACCTTATCCCTACATGGCGAGGTAGAGAGTTTGTTTCCAATAGACCCTCGGCTCAAGAAAAGGTGAAAGAGATAAAGGAAGAAGATGAAGAAGAAAGAGCAAGAAAAAGAAAAAATAGAGAGACGAAGACGATAAGGAAAAGGGGAGAAAGACAACTATAGTAACAACAACAACAACGAAACCAGTAACAGAAAATAGCATCATACAATAACAAATTGGAACATACGATATACAGAACGAACGAAAAATAACAAGGGAGTTACTAATACTACTTAAAAAGAACGAGGAACTCTCGACTACTTACTTAGCCAACCACCCTAATCTTCGACCTCCACACCCTTCTATCGTGGATCATGTCCTCAGTGAGCTGAAGTAGTGTCATATCTTGCCTAATCACCTCTCCCCAATACTTCTGCGGCCTTCCTCTACCCCTTCTCAGACCCGCTACGGCCAGCCTCTCGCACCTCCTAACAGGAGCATCCGTACTCCTCCTCAGCACGTGCCTGAACCATCTCAGCCTCAACTCTCGCATCTTGTCCTCCCCGGGGACCACTCCCACTTTGTCCTGAATAACTTCGTTCCTAATCTTATCTCTCCTGGTATGCCCACACATCCATCTCAGCATCCTCATTTCTGTTACTTTCATCCTCTGAACATGAGAGTTCTTGACTGGCCAATACTCAGCCCCATACAACATAGTAGGTCTAACCACCACTCTATAAAATAAGTCTTGGTGACACCTTCTTATCACACAAAACTAGTAAATATATTAATATTATTGCACTGAAAATACAGATTCAGATAAAACTAGTAATTAATATTACATCAAAAAAACACTAGTGACGTTATTACACTGAAAATAAAGATAGGATAACGGTTACTTTTCTTTTTTATTCGGTCCTTTGTGTTATGTGTTTGTCCTAATTTTTTTATCATATTTGATTTTCCTATCTTTTGAAGGAAAGGGCAACATGTTTATCATAATTGTGTTTTCCTTCTTGTAGAAAAAAAATTAAAAATCCCTCATATTTGGCTAATCCCTTTTCTTGTAGGAAAATATTTGAACTTCTATAATTGATGATACTTCCACAATGTAGTGCCTAAGGGGTTTGAGAGTCTTGTTTAGAGGGAGAATTCGGGACAAGTATTAGCCTGCCACTTGTGTTTGTGAGGGTGTTCTCTCGATATTTTGTACTCTTCTTTTATATAGTGGATTGTTCATCTCCGCATGTGGACATAAGTCAATTGATCGAACTACATTAAATGTTTGTGTTTAATTTGGTATATTTCTCTTTTGTTTTTTAATTTATTGTCGTTCAAAGTTTGTTTTACTAGCTTCCCCATGACACCGGGTTATTTCAATCCTAACACTTTGAGCGCTTATTAAGTTGGATGCTCCACGCTACAGTATTCCTAAAAAGAAGATCCTGGTATGGTTTAGCCCCGGTGTGATGTTTCTCAGCAAAAGCAAAGACCAAAAGGTGACAAGCTCCAAATATCCAGTCAAGTAAATGGAAGACCAATCAGATGTCAATTTCAGGTTTATCCTACTAGTTGGTAAATTGCAGCAGACTATACAATGAAGATCAATTTAGGAAACCAGAAAGCTAAACGTGACACGGTTGAACCATCTCCAATGAAGGCAACCACTAAGTCAACCACCTGTCTGTAATCTGTTCGCGCATACACATCTTAAGGATCATTTAGGTCCAGTCAAAATCAACTTTTACCCCATTTGCAATGGTTAGTCTAACTTCGGGCATGGCAGTTCAAAATTCCCATCTGTAAGGATGCTTCTTCTCTCGACCTGATGCAAAAATGTAGTAGAATTGCACTCTAACTCGATTTCTACTCTATAGCAGGAAACCGATGAGCAGCAATGACAATAATTATTTCAACCAGCCAAACTTGAGTTAGAGCAGCTCAAGACATGTCCATAACCACATTTGAACTATCCTTGGATCTATGCTTCCTGTTCTTACTCCTGCATTTACAAACCAGCATTATTTTCTGGCTATGTATTGCGAAACCAAAAGCCGACAAAAGGACGACCAAATCAGAGTTGATAAATGTACTTGTCATGTGAACCAGGTTCAAGACATGATTTGAGTTTCCGATCAATGTGCTTCACATCTTTGGAAGTAGGAGTCACAAGTTTACCAATCTGTTCAAATGCCAGGAGTTCAGGCAGTACTACATTAAACCTGGATGAAGATCTCGGGAAAAGGATAGTAATATTTCCCGAAAGAAGAGGAAAAAAGATAAACAGTTCCAGACATGCAGTAATAACAGGATTAAGTACTTGCCAAAGAATCAATGGCATTTATAGAAGCAGTAAGTTCTGAAATGGTATGAGCTGGATGATGACGTGATAGGATTAAGGAATTATTATGAATTCCGCCCAAATGACAAAGGATTGAGACCTCTCAAAATCAAATATGCCATGCTCTGTGTTAGCTCTACGCAAAGCTGCTAATGCCAACTGAAACAGGTAAAAAGAACTTAAAGCAGAAAATTATCGAAGAAGATGTGCATGTAATATCTATAGCACACTTTAATAGAGCAAATCATCACAGAACACAAAGCCAGAGTTTATCTCGACTGTGGTATCCAACAAGGTCATCAGATAAAAAATTTCATTTGGGTAATATATTACCATTCAATGATCATCTAAGAAAAAAGTTTATTCTATTGCCTTTTGATTTCTTTCAAAATTCAGTCTGGTCCTCTGCCAAAACAGCTATCATCTAATATTGACTCATCATACAGTGCAAAAATATGACTCCACTGGGCATAATGTGGCCAAAATAAAGAAGAACTCCTCCAGAATCTAATCCAAATCCATCTTATGGACAGATTATCCAATTCTGAGAAGAGGCTTTCCTTTGACTTTTCTAATGAAACTGTTGTGATGCTAGGACATCCATCTTAGAGTGAACAAAAAGGAAAGAAAAACGCAAGTTAAAAAAGAAGAAGAGAATAAATCAAAAACCCCAATGCTTAGCAATGTATGATAATGAGATCTACAGTGAAATTGCCAGTTGATATCATCTTCCGGGTTTGAATGATTAATGAAAATCCCACTCAATAAACACTACAGTAGATTAGTCAAATCACTAGGACGGCAGGAATCCTGAACCAACTAATGGCATCTCATAAACTATTGGTTAGCTCATCCATACCTAAAGTAAACAAGTACAGACTCAAGATAGCTCCCTGGTGCAAACTCACATGGGAAACTCCTCTGTTCCTTCGCTGCCATCCTAACAATTGTGATCGCTCCTCTGCACATGTCTTTTGTGGCATTTATATATTTGATGTGAATTCTTTCTTCTCAACACCAACCAAATAAATTTTATTGCACTTTATCTTATGTTTATCTAGATTAATGATTATCATGTAGAGATCATTCTTCCTCCCCCTCTCATCAAAAAAAAAAAAAAAGTTCAATCATCATACCAAAAATATAGCCTCTGTTAATTGTTCATGGACAGTTAGGAGGAGCTTATGGGAAAATATAGTTAGAATTGTTTCTTCTTCTTTTTTCTTAAAATGTAAAAAGAGCTAGATTTGATCTAGTTTAATAAAAGAAAATTTATCTGTCAAGAACAGAGGAAACATTCTCCAAGTCCACGCTTCACATGAAATCAAAAAGTATGAATAGGGAAATTTCAAAAGTTTATGACCGAGTTAAACTAAAACTTTTCTTTAAGTAAAAGAAGAAGCAAGCATCGAAGGTATATGTATCTGTTAATATAATCCTCTATAAGTAGGGAGAGCTAGCAGTTAGATCTATACAATATATAAAATCATTACAATAGAGCATGTAACTGATAAAATAATACCTGCCCAGGCGGGAATAGAAGTGGTCCATTGGTACGCATAATCTTATCTGCTTCCATCCTAGCAGTTTCAAGTGAAGCCTGTACTTCAAAAGAATATACATTAAGCTGGTAAACGATTTCATAGGTCGGAGTAATATGAGTTGAATTATCTCCCATATATAGTGTAAGTGTAAGACCTCAATAAGGAATTACCAAATTAATCCATTATCTACAGAAGATAAACCACAGTTAGTAATGAATCTAAGCATGTCCAAAATGTCACCAACTAGGCAACTATTTATGAGGGAGTCTATTCCTTGTTCTTGTTGGAAGTTGCATGCACAGAAATGTTTTGAACTAAAAATTGTAGTTCAAAAGAAAGATTTGCTGGTTGGTAGCTCTATGAGCTAGATATAGAAACTAAAATCTATGATGTGAAGTTCTAAGAACCCTAAATTGAACTATCAATGATTGATGAATCTCCAAGATACTACCAACTTTAATGATGTTCAAAGGAGAACTGATGATATTCTACCAAGAAGATGCATTAACCTTGATCGTTTGAGGAACCATTAGGAACAACAGCAATGGGAGGAGTGAAATCTGTATTTGTTCCATCAGAAGGAAACTGAAGAGTTTCAGTATCGCATATAGAATTCCCTGGTTTAGGTGGTTTAACTGTGAATTACTTATTGAACAACACTAAACAACGTTCAATTGTTAGAAGCAAAGATTCTACAAGGAACAGAAATAGTCAAAGAGGAAAATTATATGGCAAAGGAAATAACAATTTTTTATATGTTAACACACATCTATTCCCAAGCAACCCCCTCCCCAGGAGTCAATTGTGGCCCATTTTCTCCACTTGATCCCTTGATAACTCAAACCCTCAACCTCAAAAAAGTTGGAGGATGAGGGAACTTTCCACTTGAGCTACCTTAGATTGCCAAAAGGAGATAACAATTACCTTCAGTGCCACAATCTGGTCATCATCTTTAGCTCCGCAGAACTCCTAAAATTTCAATAGCAATACTCAATAATTAGAATGAAGAAAATCAGCAGTACAAGGTGTGGAAATAACTACCAATTATTTGGGAAAATGAAACAGATCAACCGGAAAAGACCTCTAAATCACTGATAAAACCATCAAGAGCATGATATGGAGCATAAACAATAAGATCAAATCCTAGACTCTGCAAAAAAACGGTTAGAAAAAGAGCTTATAGCAAAATATAAAGGAAAATATCGAAGAAATGACCTTTAACTAAAATTCATGCCTGGAAAACCAGCATCTCATTATTGAGAATTACATGATGATCCTGCCCGATCCCCTTACCAAGCTCCTCGGCTGATACATGATTTTCCTCTGCCTTGCAAGCTGCATATATGCAGGTTAACCTACAAAAGAGGGGAGGGGGGAGACACAAGTAAGTTATGTCCTGTCAAGTATCAACTACTGTATGTATCATTATATGTAGACTCCAGATGACTTGTTTATGTTTTTAAGATGCAGTTCAACTTGAATTTCGAAAAAGTACTTATTGTCCAAATGACCAATCAAACAATGCAGAAAGATAGGGGGCTTCTGCTTTCTCCCTTTCTCACATTCTCACCCTTTTCTTTTTGGTTAATTTAGGGAGGGGGGAAAGCAAAGAGAAGACAGATAAGAAGCTTACATAATGGTTTTGGGGTGATGTTCCATCACAGACCATTGCAGATAAAACCTCTTAAAGTAAATGAGAGTTGTTGCCTGCAAACAACCGTGAGAGCTGTTTAACCATCTACCTGATTTATTAATAGTAGCTGATTCAATAATCAAAACTTTATACCTGAATCTTACATGGGAACTTAAAAGCATCACAGACGTCTTGAATTTTGAACTCGTAAAAAGCCCTTAGAAGTAGTTCTTCTTCAACCTTGAGCAGTTTTGGACGCTTTTCAGCTAACATGCCAATCAAAATGGGCAACCAAAAGAATGATAAGAATTATGATTATCTCCCAGATTAAAGGGAGGTAATCAGAAACTATATAGTTTCATTTGTTTCAAACTTCAATCCGAATGAAAACAAGCTTACCACTATATTTTGCGTCATTTTGGGTTTCAGCATACAAGAACGACCCATCAATATCAACTTCCATTCGTGTTGTTCCATACTTCACAATAGAATTAGCTATCAGTATTATCAGTAATCCTACAAGCACTGAAAATCAGAGCTATGTTCTGGTCCATAAAACTTTCGGGCAATGCTGCTTATAAAATTAGGCGAATGTTAAAGCGCGGAGAAAGTTAAACATAATTGTTTGAGAAAAACATACAGCAGGCATATATAACTTCATACACCATACACATGATAAAAGTTTACCAGCACCCTGTATTTATATCAACCCAATGAATACATGAGACGTATCTTCTTTATACAGTGTTATCACTAAATTATTGTTAATTAATACACATTCTCATCTCAATTTATGACTTAACCATGGTAAATTAGTATAGTGTGATGCACATTTGCAGTTAAAATGGAAAAACTAATCAATGTGACAACAATAGCACAATGTCGGAAAACACATTGATATTGCCTTCAGCCCAACAAAACCTAATTAGGTGAAAAAGGACACATATACACAAGCACAGAGAAAATGAAAAAAAAAAAAAAGGCATTAAAGAAGTGGAGCTAGCATACCTTTTCAAGTGCTTGTTTGGCTCTTTGATTAGCAGCTTTATACTTATCATTCTGTGAATAAAGTAAACCACTCGTAAACACAAAAACTCAAATCAAACGAGAAAACGAAAAATAAAAATCCATATTCTCCAATAGTTGAATTTTGCTGAATACTTCTGTGAATACAAATACAGCAAAGCCACTCTACCCAAAAAGCGGAAGAAAAAAAGAAGAAAAAAAGTGAGGAGTTGTAACTCACAATATCTTGGGGAGTAAAAATCCAATTGATTCTATGAGTAGATGTCATGAAATCAGCCATAAGTAACTCTGTCGATTCTAATTTTGGTGTGGATGTTCTCAGTATAATACGCCAGAGGGAACTGATGTTTCAAACCTAGGTCCATTTTATACCTAGACCCATTTTATAATGCACACTTTTGTTTTTTGTTTGTTCACACAATTTTATGTTTGATATCGAACAAGTAGATGATATATTAATCCGTATTCAACTTCAAACTCATGTACATAATAATGAACTAAAATCTCTTTTATTTATAAGAAAAGAAGTAGTTGTGAGACTTTCCAGAAAGCAGCTGCAACGCTTTTTAGGAAGTAATTGTGAGACTTTTCTTGAGCTATTTGTAAGTCATCTGCATGAACTGCTCGTAACCTACCTCAGAAAGCAGTTGCGAGACTTTTCCTCGCAACCTACCTATTTAATAAAAAGTTGCTGCAGGTTATTTCATTGAGTTGCTTGCAACTTGCCTGTAACAAGTGCTTGTAGATAAACTTCAATAGAGTACTAACTACTAAATGGATAATCTTCTTCGTGAAGATTATCCATGGTGGAGTAATAAATGGACATCCACGATATAGTATTTTCACAACACTCCCCCTTGGATGTTCATTTAAAAAAAAAATTAAATGTGCCTCGTTAAAACCTTACTAGGAAAAACCCAGTGGGAAAATTCCTAGTGATGAAAAAGACTACACATATTTAGTCATATGCATTGCTAGCTGCCTCGTTAAAAACCTTACAAGAAAAACCCCATGGGAAAATCTTAGTAATGGGAAACGAATACAACGCGTATTTTACTCCCCCTAATGAAAACCTTGTTCAAGAATTTAAGTCTCTACATTCCAATTTTGTATTACATCTCCTCAAAAGTTGAACTTGGTAAAGATTTAGTGAAAATGTGTCAATTGTCACTTGAACGGATTTAATGCACATCGGTAATACCATTCTTCTGGAGATCCGGGAAAGGTTATGGCGTTATATACGTACCACTACCTGATCAGTTGGTATACGTTGATGATTTTGTCCACAGTGACCGATATGATATGATGGGATGCCCTCAGAGGCCTGATGATTATGAAACATGTACCTATGCACGACATGACATGCATACGCACATGCATGACACGATAATTATTTCATGATTTACAGAGTTATCCAAACTTACAGGTTGAGTCATTTACTCTATATTTCTTCCATGTCTGTTGTGTACTTATTTATGTACCTTACATACTCGGTACATTATTCGTACTAACGTGGGGACGCTGCGTTTCATGCCCGCAGGTTCCAATAGACAGATCGAGAGCCCTCCAAGTAGGCTATCAACTCAGCGGAAGATGTTGGTGTGCTCCATTTGCTTCGGAGTTGCTCGTTTGGTTAGTATGATTTAGACGTGTATTGTTTTATGACGGGACTATGTCCTGACCTTTATGAAAATTATGTATTCTTAGAGGCTTGTAGACAGATGTCATGTACGTAAAAGATTGTATGGCCTTGTCGGCCTATGTTCAGTACACGAGTGGTTATTTTGGTCTTATAGGCTCGTACTTTATATGTATAAGTTTGTATTCCCTCATGCTTTACTCCGGTTCATTTACCTATGATAGAATGATATGAAAGATACGTTGCGTTGGTACTCGGTTGAATAAGGTACCGGGTGCCCGTCGCGGCCCATCGGTTTGGGTCGTGACAAAAGTGGTATCAGAGCGGTTCTATCCTAGGGAGTCTACAAGTTGTGTCTAGTAGAGTCTTGTTTATGGGTGTGTCGTGCACCACACTTATAAGCAGGAGGCTACAGGTCATTTAGGGCTGTCACTCTTTCTTCTTACTCTAGATCGTGTGGTAGAACTCAGTTGTAAGAACTCGATTTCCTAAACTCTATCTTATTCGTAATACATCGATACCTACATTTAGAAAGACGGTTGATAAGGGATTGAATGCGACTATGGAAGAGTTGAGTCAAAGGAACTCAATTTTTGCATCATGCTTATGATGGATAAATATGAGGTATTCAGCAGAGATCATGTGTATACTAAGACGTGTAAGCCTCTTGATAAAGAACCTTAAGGCAAGAATATTTATCCACATTTATGGTGAAAGACAACGAGAGATTCAGAAGATAAATACAAGTTTCAAGAAGTAAAAGAAGCAAGGTGAAGAATGGTACGAGGCACCCAGTTAATGAAGATTATCAGTATTATAGTTCCGGCAAAAAATTATATGCATTGTGAGTTACCCTCAACAGTATAAGAGGTATGTATAATTGGCTACACTCATCTCAGTTATACCCTTATTGTGAGGTAACAAACATAGTTTAAGAGAAGGACGAGTTATCAGGATCCTGTTGGGGATATAGTAACCCAAAATAGTGGATGGATTGGCAGAGTTAGTTGATATTTCCGAAGGATAGTGCAAACGTGGTAATAGATCTCCTTGTGAGACACCTAAATGGCGCACTTTAAAATAGTACAGCTAGATATGAGTGCTACAAAGATAGGCACTAAAAGCCTAGAAGGGGATAAATACTACCGTAGTGTGGCTCCCATCCCTAGTAGAGCGAAAACGTTGAGCAAACCGAAGAGCCAATTAATGAAGCAAGGGGAGCAAAAAGCAAAAGAATGTCTTGTTAAAGTTTTCAAAAGAAAGAGATAAGCATAAATATTAGCATGGAAATAAGAAGAGCGATATGAAGCATTATGAGTAAGATGTGATACAATGATGGCAACGGCATATCAAAAGATGACAGTATTACATAGTCTATAGTCGAGTGAAGGAAAACACGAGAGGTGACAGACTTTGAGGCAACAAAAGAATAGGTCATAAAGTCACAGCTTCGTTTCGAGAAATAAATTCGCAATTCTAACGCGATTACCAAAAGGAAAAGTTAGACCCCAGAGTAATAGAAACCAATATGCATTAGTGAACAAGATAACCTAAACTTGAATTAGGGACAAGGTGATTTGATAATAGTCGGTTCGTTCCAGCAATAATATAATGGACAACAGAAGAAGATTCATGACAAATTCAGAGAATGGTCATTCAGGCAGACGCTTCCCTAAAGCAAGAAATGTGAGCAAGGTTAAGTTTAAAGAAATATGTGTGCTAGTTACACTAGGTGTCACCCTCGTAAGTAAGGAATTTTGTTATCCTTCGTACAGAAGGATTACCGCAAGACGAGTAAATGTCATCGATGATGGGAAAAGATGCCAAAGATGAAGAGGTAAAACACCTATAGGTAGATCGTCGTAGTGCTAGATATTAGTACTCCCCTAAAAGGGGGAATATGGAGTGATGTGACATTAAGTCAGAATAAAGCGGTTCTAGTAATTACGGAATGGTAAAGGAAGAATGCAAAAAAGAAATGAATGAAAAAGGGATGAGATTGCACTTATTCAAAGCATACAGATATGCTACGATTCCAGGACGTTATGTAAGCACGACGACAAGAAAAGGAAGTAAGGGTTCCTGCCCGGGATGTTATTGTTAGATAGGGAGCCAGTACGTGAGGTAAGTTAAGACAAGGAAATAACCCAAGAAAGATTACACGGAATATGAATATGAGAATGGGCCGACGAATAGTTAGTAGTTGATTTCAGAAAAGCCTAGTCATGACTAGACAAGAAGTTATAGACAAATCAGCAGATCATGCAAGATAAATGTAGTAAACCCCCAACATGGAGGATTCAGCCTCGCAGTAATGTCATTATAACACTTGAGGTATATTCAAATAGGAGTCGAGGTAGTTAAAGGTACCGTAAGAGTGTTACGGGGATAAATGAAAGTACCATTGGGAAGGCCATCAAAATATCAGTTCAGAAGCAACCCTACAATCACAAGGGCACGGAGGTAAGCAACTACGGATGATTATAGGCAAGGAAGGACGTCAAAAGGGTCCGTAATAAGTTCACAGCTTTACGAGAGGCAAGGGTTCTCCCTAAGTACTACAACGAAAAACTAGATGAGGAAATAAGGAAGAAGGCTTCAACCTAAGCACCACGACCTAAAGAGGAAATGATCGTGTAACAACAGTCTTACAACAACATTGGAAGCACTCCAAAGGAAATTGGCACCTACCGTGGCTAATGAACGGGAAGTAAAATTAAAAGTAATATTCGAGATCATATGAGTTGCACGAAAACTCTAGCATATGTGGGCACTAAGATAAGTTAAGTATGGACGCAACACGGGGGCAGAAAGACCAGGAAAAGTAATATCTTATCTTGAAAGAAAGCTAAGACGGAACGAAAGAAATTATTCGATCAATGATCCAGAGTTGGTTACGTTATGAACGCACTTAAGGGTTCGGAGTGTTGTACATGCAACATATACAACCGTAAAAGACTCCGGTATAAGTTAAAAGGAAAGAGTTGAGTCCAAGTCATAAATCCAGAATTGAATTGTTAGACGATTGTATCAAGGATATTCCATAGCATACATAAAAGACTAAAGTAATAACCAATACCATAAGATGCATATCGGAAGATAGTTTAAGCCTACATAAAGGTTGATCAGAGGGAAGAGGAAACTAAAGAGTTACACCAACTAAGTAAATTAGGAGTCTGATTATTGGACCTGAAAAATTACAGACCTCGTGATTGAGAACATTGCAGCATCACTCTTAAATATTAGAGGTACTAAGAGAGATAGTACATTAGCCATATTCTATAATGGCTCTACAATAAAGCCAGTCAGAAGAGCACCAGCCTCATAAGGAGTCAGTACGAAGCTCCCACCGGATAGTGTATGCACCAGAGGTACAAGTATTATAATAGAGCATCAAGTTATGAACGTGAATGTCACGACCCAAATTCCCAACCTTAAGGATCGTGATGGAGCCTAACACCACACTTGCTAGGCAAGCCAATGTTAGAATTCGATTAACTATTTTCCTTTAATTACTTACTTAAATACAATAAAATAAATTCCAAGTAAACTCAGTCTAATAGTTTCCAATGAATAACTCCAGGTACAAAATAACAAACGAATAAATAAATCGAGCCACGAACTAATTATATAAATAACTCTAAGTCTACCCCAGGGACTGGTGTCACAATTCACGAACTTCTAAGACTACTACAAATAATGGGTCGAAAGAAATAATATAATTGTCTCGAGAAAATGTAAAACAATCTCTACGATCTAAGAGAAGACTCTCGGGATCTGCGAACGCCGGCAGATATACCTCATGTCTCCGGAATTTGGATAGCCGCTACTAAAAGCCTCTACTGTTGTCCGGTACCTGGATCTGCCAAAAAAAGTGCGCAGAGTGTAGTATTAGTACAAACGACCCCATGTACTGAGTAAGTGCCGAGCCTAACCTCGATGAAGTAGTGACGAGGCTAAGGTGGGGCAATGTAACTTAACCTATAACAATACACATATAATAGGGCAAGAAAACAATTCTACATAAACAAGAAAGATAAACTGCAACAATAAGTAAAATAACTCAGTCGCCTATTCCAGGCCTCAGCTGTAACCAAGATCTCGCATAAATTTCCAAAGTTTTGACTTTTAAAATAGAAGTAAGTAAGAAATACGAAAGATAATGGATTAAAACAATAATTTTTTTCAAATCTGTAAACTTCAAATCCTTGAGTTTCAAAACCAGTAAAATATCATTGAAATTCAATAAAACACAAGTATCTTCCCTTGTCACGGTCATATATTTATATATATTTTCCTGTCCACCCTTATCACAGTCGTATATAAATATTTCCCTGTCCACCCTTATCACAGTCGTATATAAATATTTCCATGTCCGCCCTTATCACAGTCGTATATAAATATTTCCATGTTCTCCCTTATCATAGTCGTATATAAATATATTTATCAAAACTTTCACCATTCATGCCAAGCCTTTCACAACATTTTTATCTCAACAATCATAAGCAGAAAATAATATATCTTATAAGCTTTAACCAACATCATATCACAATGAAACCAACCAGAATGTATGTAAATACCGTAACATTGTCAATCCAGCTCAGTCTTTATGTGCCATAACAAAATCAAGAGAACAACCAGTACTTTTAACATACTTGCAACAATAATTGACAATAATCTAATGAACCCAAGTAGCCATGTAAACCTCAATGATCACAAAACAGTTAAGCTAGGGGGCAAACAAATGGGAACCGAAAAAAGGGATCATGTTGAACAATAATTTGGTAGTGCATAGGTACTCGTCACCTCAATACACTACACACATGCAATTCCACACAACAATAAAGTTGGGAATTCCTATTCCCTCAAGTCAAGGTTAAACCAAGCACTTACCTCGGTCTAGCAAGCACTTCACTGCTCTAGCACTGCCCTTTTGAATTTTCTTCTAATCCGTTTGAATCTAATCACAATTCATTCAATGTTATCAATCATAGCCTAAAGGAATCATCTTTATTGAAAAATAATGGCTTTCCTAAGTTTTCCTATTCAAATTCAAAAATCGACCCCGGACCCGCTTGGTCTAAACTCGAAGTTCGGACCAAAACTCGTTTACCCAATCTCCCCCGAGCCCGGATATACAATTGGTATTGGAATCCAACCTCAATTCTAGGTCCAATTACCCAAAATTTGAAATTTCTAAGTTCTACCCAAAACCCAAATTTTTACCATAAAAACTCTAGATTTTTGATTGGAATCTTGTTCAAAGTTGTTAGGAATTGAAAGAAATTAGTTTGAGATCACTTACCAATGGTTTGGAGAATTTGGGTCTTTGGAAAATCACCTATGGAGATTTAGGGTTTTAGAAAATTGGAAAAGAAGTGAAAATCCCGTCAAAAAGCTGATATAACAGGCTGGGGTCTCGCATTTGCGAACTGGAGTTCGCATTTGCGAACCCTTGGCTTTCCGGAAAGATATCGCAAATGCGAACAGGACCTCGCATTTGCGAACAGGGTCCTTCGCATTTGCGACCCATGAACTCGCATTTGCAAGATCTGAGGCTGGCCACTGGCTTCGCATTAGCGAAGCCCGACCTCGCAAATGCGAGATCTGAGGCCTGCACACCAGATGTTCAGTTGTTGGGTATTTTTTTCTAAGTCTAGACACTCCGTAGCCTACCCAAAACTCACCCGAGCCTTCGTGGAACCAAACCAAACATGCACACAAGTCTAAAAACATCATACAGACTTGTTCGTGCAATCAAATCATCAAAATAACATCAAAATCTACAGATTTAGCCTCAAAACTCAAGATTTCCTCAAGAACACTCAAATTTTAACTTTTCAACCGGATGTCTGAATTACATCAAATCAACTCCGATTCTCATGAAACTTCACATATAGGACTTACATAACATAACGAACTTGTTCCGAGCTCCGGAACCAAAATATGGGCCCGCTATCACAATTTTCACATATTATTTCATTTTTTTATTTCTTGAATTAACCGGCAAGACAATTTTTTTCTAAATTTTTTTTTCTAAGGCTTGGGACCTTGAAATTCAATTTCGGGCATACGCCCAAGTCCCATATTTTACTGTGGACCTCCCGAGATCGTCGGAACACAGATCCAGGTCCGTTTACTCAAAATGTTGACCAAAGTCAACTATAATCAAACTTTAACTCTAGAAATTACTATTTCCCATACTTTTACATAAAAGCTTTCCGGTTTCACGTCCGGACTATGCACGCAAGTCGAGGTAATTAAAATTAGTCTTTTTATGGCTAATAAGCCTAGATTTGGGTTTAAATTCATAAAATAAACCCTTGGGTCATTACAATCTCCACCTCTAAAACACACGTTCGTCCTCGAACGGACATAGAAAATTACCTGAGTTGGCAAAAAAGTGTGGATATTTACTCTGCATGTCCGACTCGGACTCCCAAGTAACTGCCTCAACGGGCTGGCCTCTCCACTGCACTCGAACTGAAGGATAACTCTTAGACCTCAACTGACGAACCTGCCGGTCTAAAATGGCTACCGGCTCCTCCTAATAAGTCAAGTCTTTGTCCAATTGGACAGAGCTGAAATCTAACACGTGGGACGGGTCACCATGATATTTACGGAGCATAGACACGTGGAATACCGGATGAACTGAGGATAACCCTGGAGGCAACGCAAGTCTATAAGCCATCTCCCCCACTCTATCAAGAATCTTAAACGACCCGATATACCTAGGGCTCAACTTAGCCTTTTTTCCAAATCTCATAACACCCTTCATGGGCGATACCCGAAGTAATACTCTCTCTCCAACCATGAATGTTACATCACGAACCTTACGATCGGCATAACTCTTTTGCCTAGACTGAGCCGCACGAAGTCTCTCCTGATAATCTTGACCTTATCTAAGGCCTCCTGAACTAAGTTTGTACCCAGTAGCCGAGCCTCTCCCGGCTCGAACCATCCAACTGGCGATCTGCACCGTCTACCATATAATGCCTCATAAGGGGCCATCTGAATGCTCGACTGGTAACTATTATTATACGCAAACTCCGCTAACGGCAAGAATTGATCCCAAGAACCCCCAAAGTCAATAACACAAGCGCGGAGCATATCCTCCAAAATCTGAATGGTACGCTCGGATTGCCCGTCCGTATGAGGATGAAATGCTGTGCTCAACTCCACTCGGGTACCCAACTCACACTGAACTGCCCTCCAAAAGTGTGAAGTAAACTGCGTACCCCGATCCGAAATGATAGACACGGGTACACCATGAAGGCGAACAATCTCCCGAATGTATAACTCGGCCAACCGCTCCGAAGTATAAGTACTCGCCACCAAAATAAAATATGCTGATTTAGTCAGCCTATCCACAATAACCCAAACTGAATCAAATTTCCTCTAAGTCCGTGGGAGTCCAACAACGAAGTCCATAATGATACGCTCCCGCTTCCACTCGGGAATCTCTATTTGTTGAAGCAAACCACCAGGTCTCTAATGCTCGTACTTTACCTGCTAACAATTTAAGCAACGAGCCACATAAGCAACAATGTCCTTTATCATCTTCCTCCACCAATAATGCTGCCTCAAATCCTGGTACATTTTGGTTGCACCTGGGTGAATCAAATACTTAGAACTGCGAGCCTCCTCAAGGATCAACTCACGAAGGCCATCAACATTAGGCACACATATCCGGCCATGCATCCTTAGTACACCATCATCTCCGGCTGTAACCTGCTTGGCATCGCCATGCCAAACTGTGTCCCTAAGGACCATCAAATATGGGTCATCATCTTGCCGCTCTCGGATACGCTCGATTAGAGAAGACCGAGCGATTGTAGAGGCTAGAACACTGTTGGGCGAAATATCCAGCCTCACGAACTGATTAGGCAACGTCTGAATGTCTAAAGCTAACGGTCTCTCGCCGACTGGAATATACGCAAGGTTGTCCATACTCACCGCCTTCCTACTCAATGCATCGACCACCGTGTTAGCCTTTCCTAGGTGATATAATATGGTGATGTCATGATCCTTCAGTATCTCTAACCATCTTCGCTGCCTCAAATTTAGATCCTTTTGCTTAAAAAAGTACTGGAGACTGCGGTGGTCAGTAAAAACCTCACACGGCACGCCATAAATATAGTGCCTCTAAATTTTCAATGCATGAACAATGGCTGCCAACCCTAAGCCGTGAACATGATAATTCTTCTCATGGACTTTCAGCTGTCGAGACGCATATGCAATCACCCTATCATCCTGCATCAATACTGCTCCAAGTCCAACTCGGGAAACATCACAATACACCGTGAAAGAACCCGAACCTGATGATAACACCAACACCGGTGCTGAAGTCAAGGCTGTCTTGATCTTCTGAAAGCTCGCCTCGCACTCGTATGACCATTTAAATGGGGCACCTTTCTGAGTCAATTTAGTCATTGGAGCTGCTATGGATGAGAACCCCTCCACAAAACGACGGTAGTAACCCGCCAAACCCAAGAAGCTTCTGATCTCCGTAATTGTATTGGGTCTAGTCCAGTTCTTGACTGCCTCTATCTTCTTAGGATCAACCTAGATGCCCTCAGCTGATACGATATGGCCTAAGAAGGCCACTGAATCTAACCAGAACTCACATTTTGAAAACTTGGCATACAACTGATTATCTCTCAAAGTCTTGAGGGCAATACAGAGGTGCTGCTCATGCTCTTCCCGGATGTGGGAGTATATAAGAATGTCATCAATGAACACGATTACAAAAGAGTCCATATGGGGCTTGAAAACCCGATTCATAAAATCCATAAAGGCTGCTGGTGCATTAGTCAGCCTAAAAGACATAACCAAAAATTCATAGTGCCCATACCTCGTCCGAAAGGCTGTCTTAGGAACATCGGACGCCCTAATCTTTAACTGATGATAGCTCGACCTCAAATCAATCTTTGAAAATACTCTAGCACCCTGAAGCTGATCAAACAAGTCGTCAACTCTCAGCAACTGATACTTATTCTTGATAGTAACTTTATTCAGTTGTCGGTAATCTATACACATCCTCATCGACCCATCTTTCTTCTTTACAAACAAAACCGGAGCACCCCAGGGCGAGATACTAGGTCTGATGAAACCCTTGTCTAGTAAGTCTTGCAACTGTTCCTTCAACTCATTCAATTCTGGTGGGGCCATCCGATATGGAGGAATGGAAATGGGTTGAGTACCCGGAGCCACATCGATACAAAAATCAATATCTCTGTCGGGTGGCATCCCCGGCAGTCTACAGGAAATACCTCGGAAAACTCACAAACGATAGGAACTGACTCTATGGAAGAAACCTCGGCATCGGAGTCGCGAATATGAGCCAAATAAGCCAAACACTCTTTCTCCACCATGCGACAAGCCTTGGCATATGAAATCACTCGGCTGGGAGAATGACCAAGAGTCCCTTTCCATTCTAATCGAGGCAACCCCGGCAAAGCTAAGGTAAGTGTCTTGGCGTGACAGTCCAAGATGGCATAGTAGGGCGACAACCAATCCATGCCCAATATAACATCAAAATCGACCATGTCTAGAAGTAAAAGATCTACACTAGTTTCAAGGCCTTCAATGACTACTACACACGAGCGATACACACAATCTACCACAATAGCGTCCCCCACCGGTGTAGAAACATAAACGGGAACACTCAAGGAGTCACAGGGCACCACCAAATACGTGGAAAAATAGGATGAAACATAAGAATAAGTAGACCCCGGATCAAACAAAACTAAAGCAGCTCTATCACAAACTGAGATGATACCTATAATAACAGCGTCGGAGGACTCCGCCTTAGGCCTGGATGGGAATGTATATAGTCAGGGATGTGCCCCGCCACCCTGAATCACACCGCTGGGAGGACCTCCACCTCTAGCGGGCTGACCTTCGCCTCTAGCTATCTGACCTCCACCTCTAACATTCTGGCCTCTACCTCTAACTACCTGGCCCCTACCCCTTGCTGGCTGGGCAGGTGGTACTGGAGCTGGTGCCGGAACTATAGCACGAGAACCCTGCTGCTAAAACTGATTACTTGCATATTTCGGAAAAGTCCTCCGAACATGTCCATATTCACCACACTCAAAACATCCCTCCTGATAAGTATGCTGACCCGAACGAATCGGCTGACCACGGTGAAAACTCTGTAGAGGAGGTGCTCTAATAGGAGGTGAAGGAGCACTGTAGACTGGCTCAGCAGAAGAAGGCATATAAGAACCACGACCACCCGTAGTACCATGCGAAGCCTGTAGTGCCGAATGAAATGACCTGGAAGAATGGCCTATGATAAATGAAGTCCCGCCTCCAGGTGAGGTACCACTGAAACCACCGGAATGGCGAGGTCTCTTGTCAGACCCCTGATCTCCCATTGTTTAACCAAAGAATTATATCCTTTGACCAAAGCTATTTTTAGGATGAACACAGGTTTCTAATGATCAAGGAAATAATGATAATTACGAATGAGTAAGTAAATAGACAATAATAAGATGCACAGAAAAGTAAAGTGTATTATGTTCGCAGTGTTGATGCCCTTTACAAGTTATATTGTATTCCCTTATATAGGGAATTCCTTAATATAACGTCTACCTCTTGCAATGATCGCTCATTAATGACTAATTATTACATTAATGCAACGTTACAAAGAATAACCGTAACTGTTGCGTGAAGTTTGTGTAACGTGTAGATCATTAATTGAAGATCTCTGAATCTGCCCGTAGCTATGTCCGGATTCATTCTGACCGTGTCTCTTCCTTGTTTCAATCAGGTTGAGTTTCCCGTAGCTGATTACCCTGTAGGTATATTGTGTCGTGCCTCTTTGGCCCGTACCTCTTTATAGAAGCCTGTCCAGTTGTCATGTTTTCATTGCTCCACGTAACTGGCTGAGTCATCAAGTCTTATTACACGTGTGAAGCTCTTTTTTACCAATACAGATAGTCCCCCCACTTACCATTTATTTATCGATTAATATTTGGTAAGTGGATATGCATTTATGGCGGGAATATTTTTCCACCACTTCACTCGAAACATTGCATCTTTCTCTGAATGTAGGTGCCGCTTGTCACTTCCATTTAATGCTCAAGCCACGTTTCACCTCCGGGTTGGTTTTGCAATTACACGGCGCCTTTAAGGGATTTTTGCGGCTGCATCAGTCACAAAGTGACACCTTCAATTATGACTTTCACATCATTATTTTCCCCCATTTTTGACAGTTGTCTTCGAGTATAAATACCCCTTTTCTTTACTTTCACGAAAAACTTCTAACTTTCATTCTTTATTTGTAAAGAACTTTTTTCCTTGTCTTTGTAAATATGTCTTCTTCGAACCAGCCTAAGGGAGTGATAAACATTGAGGATTTGACTCCCTCTTCTGCTCCAACGCGGAGCCGGAGAGGTGGTAGGTTGAGGAGTTTAAGTTCTACTCCTTCAAGGGTTTCTTCTTCTTCCCAGATTACTTCCCCTCCTTCTTCTAGGTCTTTAACTTCTCCGAGAGCTAGGGCTTCCAGATCTTCATCTAGAGGTAGAGAACATCACGAATCTTTACGCGAACCCCGAGTCGATGAAATCATACATGCTGAGTTTACCTTCGCTAGGGATAATCAGGCCCTTAGAGATCAGTCGTCATCTCTTGATAGTGTTGATAGGTACCCTACCTTTATCACCGAAGGTTTAATTCCTCTTGTTCGCAGGGACTATTTTTGGAAGTCTGATTTTCCTGTCATAGTTACAAATGGCAACCAAAGAATAACGTCTTACAAGATGGGGTATTCTTTTGTTTATACCTACCCTTTTACCTTAGGGTTTAGACCTCCCATCGATCCAGTTATCATCGAGTTATGTCATTTTTTCGAAATCTGCTTGGGAAAAGTCGGTCCTATTGTATGGCGAGTTGTTACATGTCTCAAATGTTTAGCTAATTTAGCTTCGGTCCCCTTCACCTTTAATCATCTTATTCACCTTTTTTCCCCGATGTTGTTTCGTCAAGGGATTTTTACTCTGGCTGCCAGGAGTAAAAGAGTGTTGGTGTCCCCTGAGGATGATAAGGATAGGGGTTGGTACCTTCGGTACGTTGCTGTGCCTACTGCTGGTTTAGTAGGTGAAGAAAATCTTCCCTTCTCTGAGAAGTGGAATCGTGCACGTGAGTACATTTGAGCTCACATTCCTTGATTTTTGTTTTAGATGTTTTATTAACACCGTAGTTGTTTCTTATTTTTGCAGCAATCATAGGTACTGTCGAGAATGTCTCCGATATCCGTGATTAGGTAGAAAAACTTTTGTCAATTGCTCCGTTGGAAGAAAGGTCTTGGAAGTACTTCTCCGGGAAGTACGATTGGAAAGTGAAAACTCATGGTAAGTGAAGCTTTTATTTCTGCTTCTTTCCTTGCTCGAGCATCTTTTTTTTGTTTTACCCTTTTTCTTTTGACAGGGTTTCTCGCTCGTGGGGTGTCTGCTGCATCCGTTCCCAAATTGTCCCTGGCTCAGGCCCAGGAAACCATTTCAGGCTCTTCTTCTTCGAAGAGAAAAGTTGGTGGGTCAAGGACCTCAGAAGAAGAAGAGGAAGAGGAGGGCACTTTGGTCTATAGGTCGCGCAGAAGGAAGGTGATCTTAGACGAAGAGTCAACACCTGTGGTTGCGCCTTCTGTGCCTGAAGTTGGACTTTCTGCCTCCGAGGATGCTACCCCCTCTCCCGTGCGTGATTCTGTTGATCATTTTTTCCGTGAAGGCTTTGGTCCCGTAGGTGATGAAGCTCCTTTGGATGTTTTCCCCCCTTCTTTTATAGAACTCCTCTATACTGCTCCAGTTACTTCTCCTGTTTCTGTGTCTATTCCTGCTCCTATTACTGCTCTTGCTCCCGTGGCTTTTTCGGCTCCTCAGGCTTCCTCGCACATGGCTCCTACATTTCTGCCTGCTTCCATGCCTTCTGTTAGAGAAGTAGGGTCTTCCAGCAGGGAGATGAGGCAGGTGCTGATAGAAGTTCCAGTTGATGAGAGTCTCTTTAAAATGTCTGGTCAGCCTGATGTGTGGATGAAACCATTGATAGGCCTGACTGAGAGAGCCAATCTAGATATCCATAGTTCCCTTACATGGACTAATGAGATCGTGCATACTTCTTTAAAGGTAGAGTGCATTTTCTTGCATTTCATTCTTGTACATGTATTTACCGTATCTAATTGGTTTTCTTTTTGTAGATCAATCTTATAGGCACAGAGCTTATGAAGAGGGTTTCTAACACGGAGCAGGAAGTGAAAAAATGGCATGTTGAAGCAGATAACTGGAAGGGGCAGTATGAAAGCTTAAGGCTCGACATGGAGGCCTTAAAAGAAGAAAAATGTACTTTGGAGCAGCAGGTGAGAGTCATGGCGATAGAGTTGGCAGTGGAGAAGGCTTCTTCTAATCAAGCGGGCAAAGATAAGAGCATCCTTGAGTCCTCATTTGCTGAGCAGTTGTCTCGTGCCTCAGAAGAAGTTAGGAGTTTGAAGGCCTAACTAGACCAAAAGGAGGAGTATCCAGGCGAGCTTGTGCAATCACTTACCCAGACCCAGGAGGATTTTTGCAATTCCTTAGATAAGATTCAATCCCTGGAAAGGTCTATCGCACCTTTAAGGGCCTCCAATGATGTTGCTGTGGCTGAGAGGGACGGGCTAAGAGCTGAGGTTATGATATGGGAGAAGGATTACGAAGCTCTTGAAGACGCGGCAACTGTCGATGTTAGTTGGGCGTACATGAACTCTCGCCTCGACACATTGACTGAAATGAGTCGAGAGGATTTCGACCTTAATGCTGAAATTGCAAAAATCAAGGAAGCCATGGAGAAGGCTCAACAAGGTCAGAATATCTCTTCACCCAAAGGTAAGGCTCCTGTTGTTCAAGTCTCCTCGTCCCAAGCTGCTCCTTCTCCCTCCGCCAGTGAAGAAGTCAAACCCCC
>ML252912.1:0-12870 GCA_005239495.1 Nicotiana undulata | reverse complement strand
CTGGAGCCTTCTAGTTTCATTTTGCTCAGTATTTTGTTCCAGACTGCGGCTTGTATATTTTTGCATATGTATTTCTGACGTTGTATCTATGTAGCCGCCCGTTGACACTGTGACACTAGTCCTGGCACACACTTGTTGTAGTTATGTTGGTAATTTGGGGTTGTATATATTGGCCTAGCTGTGGCTCAGCTCGTTTCTACGGCCTTACCCCATACCGTTGATTATATTCCGCACTTTTATTGTTATAGTTGTACGTTGGCTTGCCTAACCTCGCCGTTAGGTGCCATCACGACCTGAACCGGTTTGGGTCGTGACATGCGCAACCGCAGATGAGTATCACTGAGCGCAGGAGCGTGGTCGGAGAAGCGGTGATGACTATTCAGGGATTTCTTCGCAGACGCGAAATTTGATTCGCAGTAGCGAAATTTGTTCTGCAGAAACGGAAGTCGCAAATGCGACATTTTAGCCGCATATGCGCAAATGCTAGGCAGGAGCTATAAAATCGAGGTTTTGGTTCTTTCTTCATATTTTGAGATGTGGGACTCAGATTGAGGCAATTTTTGGAGCAATTTTCATCACAAGGATTGGGGTAAGTGTTCTACACTTGGTTTTGATCTTATTTCATGGATCTATCTTCATTTTTGGAATTGGTTGATGAATTTTCAAGAAAAATTGGGGTTTTTAGCCTATAGTTTCGTAATGTGAATTTTGAGTTTTGAACATCGATTTAGAGTCGGATTTGAGTGAAACTAGTATGGTTGGAATCGTAATTGAATGAGTTATCGAATTTAGTGAGTTTTGTCGGGTTTTGAGGTGCGGGCCTGAGTTAGAAGTTTTGGCCGATTTTGGGCTTTTGATTAAATATTTGACCTTTATAGATTGTGTTTGTTTGCTTTGGCATTATTTGACGTATTTGAGTTGCTTTTGGCTAGTTTTGAGCCGTTTGGAAGTCGGTACGTGCGAGATGGCATTTTGGAGCATCGCTTGGCTTGCTCGGTATTGGAATTTGGCTTCTTCGAGGTAAGTAACACTTCTAAACTTAGTGCTGAGGGTATGAAACCCCGAATTACATGTTATATGTTTGTTGAGGTGACACACATACTAGGTGACGGGCGTGTGGGCATGCATCGTGTGAATTAGGACTTAGTTATTTCTGTGGTACTGTGTAGTTACCGGACACTACTTGTAACCATGAAATTTCTAAGTACTTGAGCTCTTGAGCTGTGATCCATGTTAGCATCACGTCTAGGGTACATGTTTATTCTGTTGAGACCCACTGAGGTCATTTTTGTTGTTGAGCTATCGGCTTTCATTGCATTACATACTTAGTCATACACATTCATATGCATATCATATCTCAGTTTCTGTTATCATTTATTGATACATCACATCATTATTTTTGGGCTGATTTTTCATGTCATTGAGAGCCGGAGAGACTAGAGAGATTGATGATTGAGTGAGGCCGAGGGCCTGATTGTGAGGATATTTATGGGATCGAGTTGCACGCCGCAACATGTTTCATTGATTTTATGCCATGATTGGCTTGATATAGCGCTTGGGCTGAAGGAGACCCTCCGAAGTCTGTACACACCCCCAGTGAGCGCAGGTACCTACTGAGTGCGAGTGTCGAGTGTCGAGTGCTGAGTGCCGAGTGATTGGGAGGATTGAGTGACTATGAGGACTGAGTGACTGGGAGGACTGAGTGAATTGATATTCTTAGAGTATGCATATGATTTTATCACTAAGTTGCATTTCATTTGTTTTGCACACTTGACATATATGCATATATATGTATTTTCCTTATGCTGCACGGTATCACGTCATTCATGAATTCTCACACATATTGACATATGGGCATAGTGATATATGTTACGCTTGCTTTCTCGAAAGCAAAAATGAAACATCTTATTTATTGTTAAAAGATTTTTGGGAAATATTACTATTTTTTTAAACTTACTCATATTTTTTGAAAATTTCGGTAAAGGATTTGGGTTTTCACTGAGATACTTGGAAGGAGGAACTATTTTTCGGGAAACTATGGATAAGATGAGCATTTCATCTCTGAATTACTTCCTTTATTACTTGCTTTACGTTGTTATGAACTGTTGTTGGCTATTGGTGTTGGACCCGACCTTTGTTCTAGCTTGTCACTACTTTCAACCTAAGGTTAGGTTTGTTACTTATTGAGTACATGGGGTTGGTTGTACTCATACTACATTTCTGCACCTTTCGTGCAGATGTTGACTGTTGATGTTGCTGTGTTCGATAGGAGCTGGATTTGAAGATGTACCTGCATTCCGGTGGTAACTGCCTCTTGTTCATGGTAGCCTTAGATTATTAAAAATCTGTTATGTACATTTCAAACAGATGATGTAATATATCATACCAGCTTTGTAGATTCCAATCTTAGAAGCTCATGATTTGTAGTACCAGTCCTTGGAAAAATTCTTGTATTAAATAGTTGTATTATCATTCTTCTCTTAATAAGTCTTATTAAATTGGATAGTTATTAATTGGCTTACCTAGCGGGTTGGGTATGGTGCCATCACGACTAATTGGATTTTTGGGTCGTGACAAATATGGTTGGAGGATGTTGGCAGTCCAAAAAGGGGAAGGTATATGGGCTTCATGAGAAAAGATTCCATCGCTATAAGTGTGGAATGCAAGGAATAGGGACTTCATCACAGGGTGGCTATGCGGGAGAAAGTGACAAATCTTACATCTGAGTTAGAATCGACCAAGAAAAGAGAAAGTCTTAGAGATGCTCCATTCCTTGGTATGCAAGCTCAGATCAGAACTCTCCTTTCTACTGGAGATTTTTTGTTGCCCTGGTCTTGTGAGTCAACGCCAGAGGCTCAGCCTCCACGTGATCATTCCTCTTGTCCTCCCTGTGATCGCTCCTCCCGTATGACCCATGATCGTTCTTCCCGTCCTCCACAAGACCGTTCTCTATAGTCTTGTAGATGAAAGTTCATTAGATGATGATGATGTTGTAGAAAACACCCATTGACCAATACTTTGATATACTTTGAACAAGACTAATAGAACTAGTTTTGAATTAGATTGAACAATGAACTTGTTGTAATTACTTAGTTTTGGATAAGGATGTAATGTGGTATGGGCCCGGGCCTAAATGGGCCGAGCCAAACGGTCCCGAGCTCTAGCGGGCCGATCCTAACCGGTCCCGGGCCAAACGGTCCTAATGGGTGTAACCGGCCCATATGGGCCCTGGCTAAGTGGGCCAGGCCCACAGGCCTAAACCAGCCTAAGTGGGTCGGGCTATTTTTTTTGATTTTTTTTTATGTAAGACAATTTCTTGTAAATTATATTATATAATTGTGACTTAAATCTTGTAATTCAAATTTAAACACAAGAAAATTGCAAAAAAATATTCAAGGGAATGCGTTATAATTTTTATTATTACGACATTAAAAAAAATCGCAATATCTTTCTTAGTCTTCCTCCCCCCAATGGAATGAGCACAACAAGGTGCTAATACCACCATTAAAAGGAAAAAAACTAATGAAGATGTGCCAATATACAAGTGACATATTAGTCTACATTGTATCTCTTACAAATTTCATAAATCCTTCAAGGTTTGGAGCAATTTCCGTTGGTGGTGGCGGAAAATAAGCTTGTTCATAACCGCTTCCGGGCAAAGCAACATCCTCTGCAAGTTCTGCTAGCATTTCTTCGTAAGATTCGTCTAAATCTGGTTGTGATTCATCAAGTCCAAAGTTTCTTCGTTCCGAACGGGTCCAATCTCTGAAGAGTATTGATTTTTCCAAGCTCTCCCTTATAGAGGCTCTATGATCACTGATTTGAAGTCTCGCTTGATTGAAAGCGCTCTCCGATGCCACTGTTGAAGCTTGAATACTTAAAATGTCTCGAGCCATCCTTGAAAGAACCGGATAGTGTTTTTCTTTGTCTTTCCACCATTCCAAAACATTAAAGGAGTCGTCGAGATTCTCTGTTTCAAGTCCCTGAGACAAATAAATTTGAAGCTCATTTAGTTGTGAATTATCACCAATACTGGAACCTTGAAAACCCCTGAACCCTGTCCAAACACTAAGTGCTTTTAGTCCCGCAATTCTTTTAGATGATTGCGAACTAGACAAAGTAGGAGTAGGAACATTTGGTCTAGCATGATCTAAGGCAAGTTGATAAGAATTATAAATGGTTTGAGCATTTATTTTAATTGAGGCTTTTGCATCTGAAAGTGTAGACAATTCCTCGTCTGAAAGTGCTAAAGCATTATAAATATTTGTATACCAAAAGTGAGGACCTCCTAATTTCATAGTAGGATTTAACATAGCAGCAACACCATAAATAGGGGGGATATGGAAAAAATATTTTTTAAACTTTTGTCTCATAGAATCAATAGCAAGTTCATAGATTACCCCACCCTCTGAAAATTGATTAAACAAACCAGCAAGTTCTGCAAGACAAACTAAACAGTTAGAAATAGCAGGATAATATTGCCCAAATAATTCATTTGTAGCAACATGAAATNAATTCCATCTAGTCGGACAAGGTTTAGGAACCTTTCTTTCTCTAAGGCCAAATTCATCGCATTTTTTAAAATATTCTCTAAGTCTACTTCTACGGTTTGAATAAAAAAAGCCAATTAAGAGCCATTTTAACCTTTTCAATTTCAACATTTAAAATTTTCAAACCATCACCGACGGTTAAATGGTAAATATGACAAATACATCTAACATGGAAAATATTACTAAATGCAGGATTTAGTGTAGTTGTAAGCATGGCTATAGCATTAGTGTTACTAGAAGCATTATCCATTGAAATTGACGTTATTTTATCTCTAATGCAAAAATATCTACAAATATCTGCAACTGTATTAGCAATAAACTTTCCTGTGTGATGTGAATTAATTATTCTATAAGCAATAATGCGCTTTTGCATTATTCATTCCTCATCAATCCAATGACTGGTAACAGTAAGATAATCACAGTCATTACCACTTCTACCAATATCAGTAGTAACAACAATGCGACAATTCATATGAGTAAATAAATAGCGTAAATATTGTTCATATTCATGTTTATATTTATAAATATCGCTCTTTACGGTTGTGCGAGGCCATCCTTTATAGGTAGGATTAAAAACTCTTCTAATATAATGCACAAAGTGAGGGTAGAAGAAAAACTATAGGGTAAGCACATAACAGTAACCATTTTTGCCAATTCTTCACAATCTTTATTTTGGATCGTAATATAAAATGCCACCGGTAACAATGTTAATTCCCGGTTGAACTCGATTTGACCCGATACTAGGGTTAACCTGACTAGGTACACTTGTCCCCTCTTGCGCAACTTTCATTTGAAGAAATCTATCTTTATCTTTAGGGTGTGTCTTTATGTGCCTAGTCAAACTACCTGTACCGCTACGGTCTCTAGTAAATTTATGAGCCATCAAAGTTCCACAAGTTTTACACTTAGCCTTATTTTGATCTTTTAGTTGAATAAAAAAATGCCAAACAAGAGATGTTTCGCACCGTTTAGAAGGTTGTCTATTAAAAGTAGGGGTAGTAACAGGAGGGTCAGGCGGGGCATCATTCGGATTATTATCAGTTGGGTTAACTTCAACAACAAGACTAGTAGGTGTATTATCATCCGGTTGCGTTTCATCTAAATCTATATTTTCCTCATCATTTTCATCAATAGTTGGATTACCATAAAGAGCATTCATATATTCATGGTTTAATTGTTCACCTGGTACAATATCATGGTAAAATTCACTATCGGTAAATTTTAATAAAGGGTTATGACTATCAAGAATAACAGGTGGAGAACGGGTAACAGGTTTGGGCCGGGGAGCCGGGGGAGGAGTAGTAGTTTGGCCACTAGATTCACCAATTTTAGATTTTTCCTTACTTTTACCAAACATTTTTCTCAAGGAATAGGCCATATTAATTATAATTATACAAAGTAAAACAAACAACACTATAATATTAAAACTTAAGAGTTGGAACGAGTTTACCGAATTGACGAACAACTTCTTGAAAATTGTATATCGTTGAAGACTTGAATACTTCAATTCACCAACTTCACAATTTTTCACAAATTACAATAATTAAGTAAGCAATTATAGAAGAAAATTAGAGAGAGATTGATGATTTTGTGAGAAAAACAATGAAAGAATAAGGGGGTATTTATAGTTGAGAATAGGGAAAAAGTTTGGGGGGAAAATGGCTATTTTTGAAAGTTCTAAACGGTTAAATTGGCGGGCCAACGACTATTTTTTAAACATCCAACCGTTGGCCAATTTTCAGTTTTTTTTAAAAACACAAAAATAGTCGTTAGGCCCGGTTGAACCGACCCAAGTAAAGCTGGTCCCGAGCTAAACGGTCACGGGCTCACATTCTCCCCATTAAGGACCGACCCACATGGGCCTTTAGGACCGCCTGGGCCCGGACCACACGGGCCAGCCCGTTTATCCCAAAACACATTACACCCTTAGTTTTGGATTGTGATATTTAATTTGTTAGTTTTAAAGTATTAATTGGATGTTTTGTTGGATTTGTAGTGAATGAGGGGTTGTATGTGGTGAATGGGTCGTTATTAGATGTGAATTGGGGGTATTGGTATGTTATTATTATTTGGCAGGTGGTGTAGCTACCAAATCAGGCATTTTCTGCTAAAATTAATCCCAAAAAATCGACCAACCTTGGTTAGTATCTAATAAAAAATTTAAAATTGCAAATTACCGATGAATGTTGGTCGGTTAATGCACATTGAATTCCCAAAAATTCAACATTACTAGCCAAAGTTGGTCGGTAAGTTGCCTACCCTGTCCAGTTTACCGACCAAGTTGGTCGTTATTTTTAAATTATAATTATTTATAAAAAAATATATTTTTCAATACCGACTAAAATTGGTCGGTAAACAAAATTAATAAATTTAATACACCAACCAAGTTTGGTCGGTAAAATGAAATTATTAAAATAACATTCCGACCAATGTTGGTCGGTAAGTCAATTAAATTGTTAGATGGTCGTGTAACGCATATCGACCAATGTTGGTTGGTAATTTCCGGCCGAATTTGGTCGGTATGCTCTTCCGACCTTAAAAATACTGACCACAAGTTAATGGTCACGTTTTGGACGGTTACTGGCCATTACGGACCTACTTTGGTCAGTTTTCGTGGACCGATTTTTCCGGATTTCTAGTAGTGGTAGACTAAAGAGAGGGATAAGCAGACAACAATCAATTGAGCTAATATTGATAATATTTATAAGTAATTGGTTAATATTAATTGTAATGACCCGACTGGTCATTTTGAGCTCTACGGTGCCGTTCGGCGGTTTGAGGCCTTGAGTAACTTCACTTTAGGTATTATGACTTGTACATGTGATCGGAATTTTATTTCGGGAAATTCGAAGTTGATTTGGAAAGAAAATTCTAATTTCAGAAGCTTTAAGTTGGAAGAATTGACTAGGGTTTGACTTTTGAATAAACGACCCCGAAATCAGTATTTGAAGGTTCCAACATGTTTGTATGACACATTTTGGACTTGGTCGTATGTCCGGATCGAGGTTTGGATGACCCGAGAGCGTTTTGGCGCCTATTGGAAAGTTGGCATTTTGGAATAATTTCATAAATTTGGGTTGAAGTGTATTTTAATGTTAATGATGTCCGTTTGGAATTTCGAGCTTGGGAATAACTCTGTATGATGATTCTAGTCTTAGGAGCATCCGGATGTGGATTTGGAGATCCGTAGGTCATTTTGGGGTCATTTGGCGGAAGTTTGAAGTTGGAGGTTTTTAGAAGTTTGACCATGGGTGGTCATTTTGATATCGGGGTTAGACTTCTATTCCGGATTTTGGTGTAGGTTCGTAATGTCAAATTTGATTTGTGTGAAAAAATTCAGGTCAATCAGACGTGATTAGATAGGTTTCTGTATCAGATGCGGAAGTTAGAAGTTCAATAGTTCATTAGGCTTGAATCGATGCGCAATTCATATTTTTGATGTTATTTGGTATGATTTGAGGCCTTGATCAAGTCTATGTTATGTGATGGAGCGCGTCGGTGTTATTGGACGGGGTCCCGGGGGCCTAGGGTGTGTTTCGGATGTGTTTGGGTTGTATCGCGCTCTTATTTGATGTTTCAACGTCGTTTCTTTGGACATAAAGGGTACCATATTGAGCAAACGACCTTTGATTTGTTATAGGATTGAACCATTAGATACATATCCTAAATACGGAGTCATAGAGAAAAAGGAATTTTGGGTTGACCGGTCAACGCGAAGAAGTGCTCTTCGCGAATGCGAAGGTTTTCGCCCGAACGCGAAGAAGAAAAATCGCCTGGATAGTGTCTGAAACAGAGACTTTTAGTATTTTGAGCATATCTTGAGTTCTAGAGCTCCGTTTTAGGTGATTTTTGCGGCGTTGTTATCGTCTCAACAAGGGGGTAAATATCTGACCTTTATTTTGATGTTTTGCCATGATTATTTCCGTTGGTTATTATTTTTATCCATGTTTGGATTGTAGAAATTGGGATTTTGGGCCCCAAAATAGAGAAATGATAAATCCTTGATTTGAGGTGAGGGTCGATTCATGGACAAAATTTGATGATTTTCTGGATATAGACCATATGAGTTATGTGTAATATTTACTTTCAATAAATTCGGAATCAGGACACGTGGGCCCGAGGGTTGACTTTATTGACTTTTTGACCGGAGTTGGAAATTGTTATAAATTGATTTATTATGAGTATTAGAGTATATTTTTATTTTTTGCACATTGCTTTACTAGTTTTGGAGAGACGGGCAACAATTTGAGGTGTTAGAGCGGCGTTGGAGCCGGTTATGGAACTTTGGAGTGAGGTAAATCTCCTGTCTAACTCTATGAGGGGGAAACTACCCCTAGGTGTTGTAATTGATATGTGTTACTTGTTGAGGGGGCTACGTAACACGTGGTGATGAGAGTCCGTACGTAGGTACATTCATGTTATTTTCCTGGTAGATTCAGGTTCATGCCATGCTATAACTGTACTATTTGGGTTATCTCTTGCTTATTAAATCCGTTTACTTCGCATTACTACTTGAGACTAGACAAATGTAGAGTGATATACTTCCTACTCATTCTTATACGATGTTCAATGCTCATATCAATTGGGCATCGAGGAGTTGTAGTGGTACTACATACGTGGGCAGGATGTTTCTCCTTGTGCATTTGAGCAAGTCATTATCGTCTTCTTGCAGAAGGATTTTCTGTCATTTCGGCTAAGTAGCTGTGTTTTCAGTGGTTTCGAGGCTGCACACAAATGGCTATGATGTTCAGACATTGTTATCGCACCATGTTGGTGTAATGGTAGGGTGCATTTATGGGTCGAGGCAGTGATGACTTGAAAGGAACTTTTTCTTAGTGCACAATTCAGAGGTTCAACATTTTATTTCCAGCGTAGGAAAGGCAATCGGACTATGAATGTTCAGGTTTGGGATAATGGAGTAACGAGACTTGGTATTTTCGAGTGTGGTGGAATTCTCAATTGTGATGTGGTGTCATCGTACTTGTTGAACACGTTAAGGTTCGCCAGTGTTAGGGTCTTCATCAATTTGCCTTCGGGGTAGGGTATTGTGAAATGGTGCCAGAGAAGCGGTTGTAAGAGATAGCAGAGTGTAGCGATTTCAGAATCAAATGGGTATTTCTAATGTTGATGGCTCGAGAAGGATGATCTTCAAGGAGGCTTGGAGTTGGTGGTTTTTTATTAGCTCAAATGTTACAGAGATAAATACGGATTTGAGGCAACAATTGGGCAGCAAAGGACGAGAAAGGACATATGAGAGGTGTTTTGCGGTGGTTGAATTGCTAGAAGGTCAAGTATGAAAAGCAAAAGTTGAGGAGTTGCTTAAAGGAGAGGGTTTAACAAAAGTGGGAGAGTAGAAGAGTAATATATGGGTTCTGTGGTAGGATGGACATACGCCCTGAGGATAGTTTGGAGCCATTTGGGAATTCATGGAGGACAATGACTAGGTCCACATATTTTATTTTGATGCAACCTGACTTCGAGTGGAATGTATTGTTGGACTTTAACTGATGTCAATGGGGAAGAAGGAATTTGGTGGGTCCTAGGGTTATATAGTTGTAGCTTCAAGCTAAGGAGGTGAGCCCCACCGTCTATGATTGGATTATGTGGTAGTCTACGAATGTTCCAAAGGGAAGAATGATGTCACACCCCAAGTTTTCTGTAAAGACCCGTAAATGTTTTAACTAAAAACGATGCCCGGGTAGGCTCCCATGTTGTTATAACTGTAGAAATTCTAAAAAATGGACCTTTTTGAAGTAAAAGTACCCCGGAACTTAAAAGATATAATTTTCCAGAATTGCACGGATCTGCGGTCCACTATGCGATCGCAGATCAGGTATGTGGACCGCATAGTGGTCGCATACCTGGACAGTTGCTGTCCATTTCAAGGACAGCTATGCAACCCAAGATGCGATCGCATTTTGAGAACGCGGGCCGCATAATTGTCGCATTCTTGCACCTTGATTCTTGCGGAGGGAGTTATGCGACGCACTATGCGATCGCAGATCAGGTATGTGGACCGCATAGTGGTCGCATACCTGGACAGTTGCTGTCCATTTCAAGGACAGCTATGCAACCCAAGATGCGATCGCATTTTGAGAACGCGGGCCGCATAATTGTCGCATTCTTGCACCTTGATTCTTGCGGAGGGAGTTATGCGACGCACTATGCGATCGCATAACAGGTATGCAGACCGCATAGTGGTTACATACCTGGGAAGTTTGTTTTCCTTTTTGGCCCAGATGAGGGCCATTTATGCGACAGGAATGCAGACCGCATAGTAGGAATGCGATCGCATTCCTCACTGCATTTCCTGCTTCGGGGCTTCTAATTTTTGATTTTTAAACCCGACCCCTAGTTTAATAAAACACCCCTCCCTTTCATTTTTAACATCTATCTGACTAAAATAGAGAGAAGGGAGAGTGAGTTTAGTGAGAGAAAGTCATTTTCTTCATCAAATCAGTCCACCACCTCTACTCAGGCCTGGAAATTTTTGAGTAGTCGTTATCTTCTTCACCACAAGAGGTAAGTCTTCACCCTATTTCCCCAAATTCTCAGATGTTAGTAAATAATAAAACACACATAGGTTGGTTCTTGAGAATAAAAGTTAAGACCTTGCATGCACGTGAATAGTCTTCCATAATCTAGTAAAGGGAAGCAAGTTAGAGTAGTCTTTCACTAAAAAGGGTTTAGTTGATCTAAAGTACCACATAGTGTTTGATAAAATGCCCAAATGAGTTCATGATTTCTAAATCTAAGTCTAAACATGTCATCTTGTAAATTAGATTGAAGGTGTTAGTGTGAGCGCGTGATTTTTGCTCACCATCTCATCCTATAAAAATCTCAATAAAATTAATTGATTTTATGAATTTTGTTGATTTTTAGTGATTAATTGTGAATTGTTTGCATTTTTTGCATATTCATAATTCATCTTGTAAAATTATTAAAATTTCGTCACCATTATCAAAGGATTATGAACTCATTATTTATAATTAATTTGAATTAAAAATGAACGAATAGTGGTTATTTGATGTAATGTAGTTTTTTAACAACTAATTACTAAAATTAATCATTTTTATCCGACAAGTCGTAGATTTAATCAGAAATATAAAATTGGTTGTTTTATTCTCAATTAATCTGTAATTAGATGGAAAATAAGGTTTAAAATTAATTACTACATTTTTGGATTTAATTAGGTTTGAATTAAATTAATTGGTTTAGTAATTTAAGAGCTTAAAATTGGACCTGGGCTGAAATTACCCAGGCCCAAGAACCCATCTCTACGATACCCAAATTACCAAGCCCAATAGACCCCATGACCCGGCCAACCCCGTTTGGATTTAATGAATCAATCCCAGCCGTTGATCTTCCAAGATCCAACGGCTGGAAACCCCTTAAACCCCCACTATATTACTGTTCCTAAAGCCCCTACCCCCATTCATTTAGAAGCCTAACACCCCTCTTCCCCCTTCATCTTTTCCCTCTCTTTAGAGACCAACTGGTCTTCGCCCAGCACCACCTCCTCCCACCGTAGGTCCGCCGTAACTCCGCCGTCCGCTGCCGGCCGAAAATCGCCTCCGACGGCAGAAATTCTCCAATCAACTCCATTTTTTCACCAAACAATCCCCATCACTCCCTCTACCACCTCCCACCATCGTTTCCCCCAAAAAACTCAACCAAAATCACCCTATTTTGGATCTAAAAATATGAAAATTCGAAAACCCATGTCTGGCCGCCTCGAAGACTTCTAATAGCTCCAACCTACACGGATCGATAGTTCTCAACGAGGACTATTGATCTCTTTGGGTTTGAGCCATTTTCAAACCCTACCGGAGTCCGGCCAAAGTCCGGCGACTTGGATTTCCCGGCCAAACGACCCCACTGCCCGGTACCCCCTTTTCTTCTCTCTTCTTTAATTATGTTTAAATCACCTAGATTAATATCAAAATTATTCTGTCAATTAAATGTCGCCTCGGTTTGGATTAGTTGTTCAAGATTATGAATTTTCCGTTTACTTCCTTACTAAATGATGTCTTAAAATCAGTTGCGAGTTGTTTGCCTCACTGAATGGGTATTAGATTTTATATGGTATTTCCTCTACCGCATGTTCCCTTGAAATATCACTGCCTCCTCCCACATTTCGTGTCTTTATGATTAATTGCTTGCATGCATGTTTAATCGTATTGGTAATTGTGTTAGTCGACTAGTTAAGGCTTCACAAATGAGTTTAGATAAAATTTAATTCAAAGGTTGATAATCTTATTAATTCTAGGCATTCTAGATGTCTCCTTGATTCTGGTATTCTTGTATATGTTTGGTTATT